>CM055096.1:33335208-33600570 GCA_029204225.1 Diphasiastrum complanatum | reverse complement strand
AGGCAGAGAGCGAGAGAGAGCGTGAGGTATGGCGGCCGTGGAGTCAAATGGACTTTTCAGCACCATTTCTCACCATTTCTCAGCAAAACTGGTGCATTCTGAGCGCTCTCTGATCATGCCTTACCACGAGCTGATAAATGTGAAAAATTTGACTCCAATGATGCACCCTGCACATTTTTCCAGCAGACTATAATTTTTGGCAGATTTGTCTTCTTTCTAGCTTCTCTCACAGCTTGTTTGGTGCTTCTTCAATATGATTGTTGCTCCTAGGTCGCCCCTCCTGTAAGCTAAATACAGTGATTTGCCTCAATTCAAATGATCAAGAATCCAAGTTTCTTGATAACTTTTCACAAACAGTGTTTTTAGACCAATTTTTGGAAGAAGTTAAATTTTTCTCGACATTCAACCATTTTTTGGTTCTATAAGATGCTATAGATGAAGTTGCTCTACCAAATACAAACTCAGTGTAGCTTGTTTCAATGATTTCTGCTGAGAAACAACGATTTTCAACTTTCAAAAGTCTGAAAATTCTCGAAAACTATATATAAAAAAAAAACCAGCAAAGGCTCATAGTTTTTCAATGTTAAACAAATTTCAGATCTGTTTGTTGCTGCCCTAGCTTTCTAATGCCTCCGGGACTAATGTTTTGTTTCCCACTGAAGACTTTTGTGCTTCAACACCTGCAATCTGCTCAAGAGACTATTTTCAACAACATTGTAAGTTCTCTTGCTTTCACCTCCTGTGAAGGACTATCTCACCTCAGTACCGGGCCAGTGACAAGCCGAACCCAGTAGTCAGGCACTCAGGATCAGAGGAGCTCTGATACCATGTCAAAGATCTGATAAGCACTATCAATCATTCACCATAAGCAATCACCAAGAGAAAGAGGAAGAACGCACCATCACACTGTATCACACTGAATGAAAGAGAGTACAATAAACCCTGAGGATAGAGAGAGAGAAAACTAGTAGTTGACTATAGACTAGCCTACAGCTACTTATAGTTGGTAACAGTTGTCAACAGTAAATCATAAACAGTAACAAGTTTATTATTGGTTTTTAACACACCCGCCGCAATTTGCAATGTGTTTTGTGACGTGAATCACAAGTTTTTTTTTTTTAATTCGTCGCGGATGTTACAAAAAACATGTCGCTATAAGGTTGTCGGACACATCGCAATCCTACATACATAAGTTCTCAGAATCCGAGTGACAGTTCTCAGTTGACGAGGATGAATCCGACGTGGACATCGGATTGCGACGTCCAACGTGGACGTCTGATTGCGATGTCCAAAGACATGGCTTGCGATCCAACGTGGATGTCGGAATGCGACGTTAAAAGGAGTCGTCAAATTTCAAAATTTCGACGTATGTAAATCTAGAATGATCCATAAAATTGTCCAACGGATGTCCGACGCCCATCCGACGTCTACTTGAATGTAAGAACTCGACGTCCCAAATATGCATCGGAATCTGACGTCTGCTAATAGAATAATCCAAAATAAGGTCTGACGTGTGTCCCGACACGTTTGGATGTCGGATCTCGACGTCCCAAATTAGGTAAAAATAAATAAAAAATGTGTAAAGCCCAGCGCGTGCATTTTTATCGGGTTGTTCTTGGAGTTGGGTTCTTGGAAAAGTGATGTTCATGAATTGTTTTTGAAACAATAAATTTGAGTTGCATTCAACATTTGGATCAAACAACAAGCTAAGCATGAGGTACTTTTCATTCTATATTTTATTGCATTACTTCATGTGCATTATGAATGACAATACTTTATTGCATTGCTTTATGCACATCATAAATTTCATTTATATTTCTATATATGATATTGATTCTTGTTTTGAAATCCGACATTGCACATGATTTTGAATTCTTAGTTGGTTATCACGTCAATCCACATCTCGAAATTTGACATTGCAATTTTTGAAAAAAGAACATTGCACATATAAAAGCAATGGCAATATAGCACGATCATTTGCAATAATAATATTTTCATAATATCAACCAATGTACTACAAAATTGGTGCTTCAATGTCGCAAGAGTCTTTCTAGATCTAACATCAACTAAAACTTATAAGCCTAATCTGCTCGTTGTCGTCGTGACGTCCAGTCTGCATGAACACAAGCAAACAAACTACATTAATATTTAATTCTTGATCATATTAAATTAAAAAAAATTGACGTCGGAACACAAACCACAATGGAAAATCATTTGTGAAAGTTTGGACGAAAAGAAGAAGGTCAACCATCGAATTTGGAAAACGTTGAGGTTTGTTAATTTTATATGATTGTTTTTTATTATAATCTTCGTCAATCTATATATGTCACTTATGGAATTTGTTTCATATGTGTAGCCAATACATAGAATGTCATTTTACGGAATTGATCCATCCGTGTTTAGTTACAATCAACGTCAAGTTTTGATAGACATGAGAAAACAAAGAATGAAACAAATTGAAGAGGCAAACACTATTGAAAAAAAGAGTAATCAACCTGATTCTAATGATTATGATGATGAGGTGCAACATATGAAGCAATGCACAACATGCTTGAATCTTACTTTAAAACAAATGAGAATGATGATATGCATGCATCTTCTAATGAAAACGGAGATCACAAACAATTTGAGATGGATGAAGACAAGATTCTATTGCGCAAGGAGGCAGACACTCTTTTATATCCTGGAGCATCCATTTCGAGACTAGCTACGTCAATTCTTATTCTAAACCTTCAAGCATCATACAAATGGAGTGATCATAGTGTGAAAGTACTATACTTTAGGACCATAAATGGATCTACAAAAGATCCACAAGCGAGATTGGATGCTTGCTTAACAATCTATCAAAAAACACAAAAAAGTAAAATCTAGATTGGCAATTTGACAAACAACAAGCATTAACAATCAAAAGCATTGATCAACATTCAAATCTGAGCCCACACATGTGTACTACAGGCTGTAGTACGGCCTTCAACCTGAAAAACAAGTACAAATTGATTTGGTTTCATTTGGATCACAAAAACTCAATGTACATAGTGAACTAGCTTGAGATTGTCAATGAGCTTTAAAAACTTCTCTCTTCTCACTATGAGAGCTTGAAATACATAGCAAATTCGACTTCCTTCTTGAAGTTAGGTGAATTTCTAGCATGTAATAAGGAAGTTAACTCACTCTTCTTGCCCTTAAATGAGACCCTAGCCTAGATCCTAGACTTCTGCTTGGTAGGTAGCTAGTTGGTCAAATTTTCACCTTAAAGTAGGGATGACCACCAAATAGACATGACCAACTCTCTTGAATTGACCTAACCTACATTAGGAGTGGGTTTCCACTTGGCATTTTGGTCATACTTGTGTTAAATCCAATTATGTACAGAATTTACACTATTCTTCATGGTTTTTGATCAAGCTAGATTTGCCAATTTTTGGCAATTCTTCACACTCCTCAAATTTAGCTTGATCTATCTACAACTCTCTTGATAGATGAATAAATGCTTTTAGAAGTGTCTAGAAAATCCAGTTACAAACAAGGAACTTTTGAGACTCCAATAGAGAATGATGTCCATGAAGGATCTTTCACCACCTCTTAAAGGATCTCTTACAGTTCCACAAATGTGTCTATATACAAGTAGCACACTTCAAAAACTATACATCATGCCAAGCCATGGATTCCAAGGCATTTTGTGCACTTGAAGATACATCAATTAAACTATTAAGTGCATACATAATGTTGCCAAAAACAACTTGCCTTGCTTGATCCATATGATTGAGCCTAGATGGCACAATCTTGATACTCAAGGTTTTTCTTGGAGTCCTCGGGTCTTGAGCTTGATCCTCCACTTGACTTGACTTCATAACATCAATGTATTGAATAAGGTGTTGATCCAAAGGTGCTTCTTCAAGTTTACAAATCTTCCACTCTTGAAATATCACATTTTCACCATTGATAAATTCTTTGTTGAAAACAAGTAGATTCTACAGTCTCTACTTGAAGAGCAAAACACTGCCATTATTCCCAACATTAAAATAGGATAATCTTTGGTCCTTACATTGGAATGATCATGCACAAAGCATGTGTGTTATGGCCATATTCGGTTAAGGACCTGAAATAGTCCTAATATGGTAGACCGGCCCTCCAATACTCAAGATTTTTGGTCACGCCGAAATTTAATTCCATGTCAAGGCCTGTTTGTGACTAATTATCTTGAGAGGACCCATACACTCTAATTGAGACATATGGAGTCTTGCATGTCTGTGTGACAGATATAGGCAGGAGGACTGCATAAAGAGATGTGATCTATTTATAGTTGACCTGCATGGACATTGCATGGTTACATGCACAGGACTCTACTCTCTATATAAGGAGGTGGGGATTCTCACGTCGACATATTGGGTTTAGGTTACCAGTTTCTCTCTTCTCCTCTTGCTTCACATGACATGGCTTGGAAACTAGATCCAGTTTTGATCTAGGATTGGTTGGGAGGTTTGGCTCCATTGTCTCTCCTATTGTGTTCTCTTATTCTCATCTTCAGGGTTATCCTTGAGGGTTGTTACAATGTGGACACAAAGATTTCCATAGCAAATGATGTTTCATTTTTTATGACTCTATTCAAACTATTACAAAAATACTTATCCAGTGAAATTGCTTTATCGACAACAAATGTAAATTTCAAAGCATCTCATTTCATTGTCTTGTCATGCAAAGTAATAAACACCATGAATCTTAAAGGTAAGAAACAAGTCACCTCATGTCTACTAATACTTTCCAAAAAGTATTCAAATATAGTAGACTCTCCAATGCTCACCACCTACATAATCCTGTGCACTCTCCTCACTTCTTTTCATGCTTTGCAAAATCTGATTTCTAAGCATGAGAACCCTTGAAGTGTTACTAGATTCATAGATTGATTTTAAAGACTCCCAAGCCTCTTTAGCACTTTACATGATGATGATACTTCCCTCAAAAGATCATTGCTCACATTCATTTTCACACAATGAAGTGCTAGCCTAGATCTCCTTTTGTACCTCACTAATTCTTGTACACCTAGAGGTTCATCTTCATCCTCAATCAGAAACTCATAAAGGTCTCGGAGCACCAAAAGCGACTCCATCCTAACCTTCCAAATGTCTAATTTTTAGAATTCAATCTCTCACTAGCTTCTAAAATGTATGCTCCAGCAGATTGCATCTTACTAGTGACTTACAAACAAGAAATAGATTTGATTGACTTGAAACTCACAAAGGTCTCACACTTGCAGTGTTTCACTCAAATTTGATTTCTAATCCAAGAAATGGACTTATAATCATTGTTCTATCACTCCCTCACAAAGCTGGAATGAAGATAAGATGAAGTGAGAACTACTTTCAACCAAATCTTGCCAAGAAATAAATTTGATTGTCTCTAGAAACTCACTAAGGTCTCTCTCTTGTAGTGTTTCACTCAAATTAGATTTCCAATCCAACAAATGGACTTATAATCTCAATTCTCGCACTCTCTCACAAAGTTGGAATGAAGATAAGATGATGTGAAATCTACTTACAATCAAATCTTGCCAATTTTGGCTATTTTTGGACAAAAAACCGACTTAATCTCTTTCACACTTTTTGATGTACTTTCAAGACCTGTAAAACAAGTTTAGAGGACCTGATTTCAGCCTAGATTACTTAGATCTCCCTAAGTCAAATCTAATCAATGGCACTCAATCTTGGTAGCTTATCCTAATATTTCCACCAAAAATTACATCAAAAGCTGAAAAATTGAATTTCTTTGGATCAAATGAATACCATGCATTAAATGTAGGTTCAGAGGTTCCCACACATGTGGACAGTACAGATTTGGACCCCTACCAAGTTTGGGATCAAATTTTCTCACCAAATCAAGATTCTAGCTTGCTCTCGTAATACTAAATTTTTTGCACCAAAACCTACTAAAAATGGATTTGCATTAGATCAATGGCTTATGCTCTTGTACTTGGCTCTGATACCATGTGAAAGTATTGTACAGTAGGACCATAAATGGATCTACAAAAGATCCACAAGAGAGATTGGATGTTTGCTTAACAATCTATCAAAAAACTAGACACAAAAAAGTTGATCTAGATTGGCAATTTGACAAACAACAAGCAGTAACATTAAAAGCATTGATCAACATTCAAATTCAAGCCCACACGTGTGTACTACAGGCTGTAGTACGGTCGTCAACCTGAGAAACAAATAGAAATTGATTTGGTTTCATTTAGATCACAAAAACTCAATGTACATAGTGAACTAGCTTGAGATTGCCAATGAGCTCCAAAAATTTCTCTCTTCTTACTATGAGAGCTTGGAATGCATAGCAAATTCGACCTCATTCTTGAAGTTAGGTGGATTTCCAGCATGTAATAAGGAAGTTAACTCACTCTTCTTGTACTAAAATGAAACCTTAGCCTAGATCCTAGACTTATGCTTGGTAGGTAGCTAGTTGGTCAAATTTTCTCCTTAAACTTAGATGTAGGTCCTATAAAGTAGGGATGACCACCAAATAGACATGACCAACTCTCTTGACTTGACCTAACCTACATTAGGAGTGGGTTGCCATGTGGCATTTTGGTCATACTTTTGTGAAACCCAATTATGTACAAAATTTATACTATTCTTCATGGTTTTTTATCAAGCTAGATTTGCCAATTTTTGGCAATTCACATGTAGCGTGACATCTTTATTTGGGTACTTAATGCATAACACAACTATTGTAATTTATAGCGTATTTACATTAAGTTAATTTCTTTTCTTTTCTAACAACTCACATTGCTCTTTTTTTGGATTGTTGCATTGAATACTTTCGAAAAAAAATGTGATACCTAAAACACAAAAAAAAGCACGAAAGATGATGACCGTGCTTGGAATGGATTACGACACAATACATGGATGTCCATAAGACCATGTTCTATATAGAGGTGAGGACAATTTCAATGTCCAATGTGTAACACTTCACATTTTCGAGATGACGTACACGGGGATAAAGTGCCACGAAAAGTGTATGATATTTTTCAATTATTCCACGATTGCAACGTTTATTTTGATATAAATCTTTGGCACAATTAATGGATTGGCATGTCAAAAATTGATCTACGGATGATGTGATGCGAGTACCAAGTAATTCACCTGCATGGAAACATATTGAAGACCAATGGCCCAAGTCTAAAAACGAACCTCGTAATTTGAGATTTGGCCTTGTTATGGATGGCGTAAATCCTTTTAGCGTTCAAGCATCAACTTGGTCCACATGGCCAGTTGTGCTCGTTAATTATAACATACCTCCATGGTTGAGTATTAAAACGGGACGCTTGTTATTGGCTTTATTGATTCTAGGAAAGTACAAGGCTAAGAACATGGATGTGTATCTTGCACCTTTGGTCGATGAATTGTACATTCTTTGGAATAATATTCACGCTTACAACATCTCGAGACCTTTACAACAAAAGAACTTCATTATTCGTGGAATTCTAATGTGGACGATGCATGACTACCCCAGTTTAGTGAATGTTTAGGTATATCTATATAACTAATCTTATCTGTTTTAGAGTTTAACATTTGAGTAAATTTAACTAAGCTTATGTTCAATTTGGTTTATGAACTATGCAGGTTTAACCACATTGGGTTACAATGCATGTTATATTTGTGGACCACTTTTGGAGGGTCGACATAGCACAAATATGTTAAAAAAAGTGGTGTACAAAAATCATCGTAATTACTTGCTGCCTGATCATCCTTTTCGAAGGTTGAATAGGCGATTTTTTGGAGGGCGAGAGATAATTCTCTAACTACACGACCACCCCCACGCATGGGAGCGGAATGGCATGGTGAATGGCTTGAACATCACGACATTAATTCTTCATGGAATAAATCCATTGATGGTATGAAACATCTGTCTAGTTTTTATAAATCACCCTATTGGAGGAATTTATTGATAAACCATCTGCTGGATCCTATGCACATATTCAAAAACGTTGGTGAATCCTTATGGAACCACATCCTTGGCATAAAAGACAACTTCGCAGCTCGTAAAGATCTACAAGTGGCCGATGTGAAAAGACCCTATTGGATTCAATACACCAAAGGTGGAGATGAGATTCTACCTAGCGTGCCATGGATTCTTACAAAAGAGCAACTCTCATATGTTAAACATGTCATAAAACAAATGAGAACTCCAACAGGCTATGCACATTCTTTATGCAAATCATTTACCAAAGATGGTAAATTAAGTGGATTGAAATCGCACGATTGGCATAAGATGTTGCAATTCATACTTCCACTTTCTATTCGAGGTCTCTTCAACAATGACGTACGAAATATGCTTTACAATTTTTCATCGATGATTAGGTTTGTATATTTTTTTAAGCACTTGTGTAAATATGTGTTGTTTCAATATTTTTATGTGTTAAACAACCTAATGTACCATCAATCTTGCAGGTGGATTTCCTCAAAAGAAATAAAAAATAGTGAATTAGATTCCATGAAAATCTAAATGATCGAAATGGTATGTTTGTTGGAAAGAGATTTTCCAACTTTTTTTTTGGATATACAAGTTCATCTTCTAGTGCATTTGGTCGAAGAAGTATCAATTGCAGGACCTGTGCACACGAAATGGATGTTCTACCTTGAGCGCTTTATGAAAGTTTTGAAGGGCTTTGTGAGACAAAAGGCAAGGCCAAAAGGTAGCATTGCAGAAAGTTGGCTTGTACATGAATCTTTGTTTTATATCACCAAAATAATCTCACAATGTGGTGTGAAGAAGAAGATGAACGTGTTAAAGGTGAAGTACCACAAGGAAATGGTGTGCAAAAGAGACTTTCACCTCAATTTAAAGAGAAAATTGACACGTTCATATTATATAATTGTGGACAAATGAAAACATGGATTTCAAGGTATGAAGAAGCCAAAAAGGAAAGAAACATAGCATTGAAACGAAGAAGAAATATCAATCAAAGAAGAAGAAGAGAGTTGGAGAACAACGAACCTTTGGAGCCTTTACCTTTAGAATGCTCTCGTGAATGGGTTTTTGATACGATGCTAAAAGCATCCAAAAACGGAGAAGAATTGACAGAATTAGAATGGGAATTTGTTCGTGGATGTGGATGGAAGGTTAGTGTAATATTGTTTTTGTACTACTCAATATATGAATAGTATTTCTAATTACACACATTTGGCTTTTTTTTTGTGTTTTAGTATACATCATACACTGCCATGTGGACATATGGACACCATTACCGTGTTGAGAGAGTTGACAACAAGCGATGTACATATGATTGTGGTATAATGGCTGACTTTCAACAAGAGAGTCGTTCTAGTGCGAGGGAACCTAATGTTATTTCGGACGACCTAGACTATGTCGGCACATTGCAACATATTTATGAAATCGGTTGCGAGACTAACGGCAAATACTTTATTTTTGACGTAAAATGGTTTAAGGTCATTTATCGTGAAAGCAACGCCACGATTAGAAATGATAACTCAAAGTTTTTTCAAATCGACTCAACAAAATGTATATCGATGGACTCTCATGACACTTTAGTATTGCCACAACATTGCGAACAAGTGAGACTCTAAAATTCCAATGTCATTAATATTTGCAATCCAATTATTTATGTATCAATCTTATAAGACTAACTTAATTTTTTTTATTCTTTGGCAGATTATATTCCATCCAGATCGAATAGACCCAAGATGGTGGTATGTGATCCCACTTAATGCAAGGAAACGACATGTGTTTGAAGAAAAAGATATTGTTGAACCACATAGGAAGTTGGGATGTCAAAGTCACTAGAAGAGCACTTCAAACACTCTTTCATTTATAGCAGATATGTACACTCCAGATGAGATCTATCAAATGCATTCACAACAATCGACACTTTAGACATCAACATGCATTCCTGAATTGCATATGCATGCCACCTTATGCATGGGTCTGACAGTGGGCATTTTTCTAAAACTACTGGGAGTGGGTGCATAAAGCCAATTAGGATCATTGGTGGGTTGGACTGCAGGAATTTCAAAGAGCACATTAATACTAAAGCTGAAAGATCATGGAGCAAATATTAAAAAAACCACTTGAAAATTGTTGTTGAGTGTCCAAGCAAGAGTTGATCATAAGCATAAGACCAGAGACTTTGGGTTCTTGGTGTGGGGACCCCACCCCCAGTGGATATTGCCATGTTAGCTTATTTTTTGTCATAAAAAATCGGACTTGAATTGTGACAATTTTTAAGTTTTTATGAGAAAATCGGGTTAAAATGACCGATGATTGTAAATTATTGCATGTATTTTATTTACAGTTCGGGCATCTGGCCTGCCCAATAATAGCCAAAATAGAATTTTTAAATTTTTGTAAATATTTTTTCCAGTAAATTAGAAGTATGTAACAACACTTTCAATGTACTTATGACATTCAGTTAATAAAAGACCACAGTGCGTTTTGATTTCACCTGCCGACTAATGAAATCTCAGTCACGGGACATAGCATCAATAGCAGCATCAATATTAAATAGTTCAAAGAAATCGACAATGGGGATAAAAACCAATGACTTGAACAAAACCATCAATAAGGTACTTCAGGCAGGTTAACTTCTACCAAAATCGGTCATCAATACAATACACACAGAAAATTTGGACAGTGGCCGTCAAAAAACATCGAGTTTCTACATAAACATCAAGCAAATACCAGTTCTCAAAGCCAAAAATATCAAGTTTTATTGGATTAAAATTCCTAGAGTGCAAGTTTCATCATATTCTACAAGTGGTTCCAATAGTGGAATCTGGTGTCATCTACACCTTGTCACACTTAGAATTTGCTTCGAACGGGAACACAGATCATGCTACACAGTAACACAGACAGAAAACACTCTCCACAATAAGCTCACATAGCAACTATATTTCTCAAAATGAAATTACACTGTACATATAGTTGTTCACTCAGGCAACTCATGCATGACCCAGGTTGCCGTTGGCGGGACATGTGTCTCGTCGACTTGCCTCGTGGCGAGGCCAACTGATAGGACCCATAGTACAGTAGCACAGTGATTCTACTTTAATTCTAACATCTCCCTTAAAGTAGAGTCTACTTTTTATATAGTCATATACATAGCTTTAAAGTTAACAAACTTTAAGTACAGAAAGCTTTGATCTAACTTATCAAACTTTTCTCCAGATCCATACATTTTCTTTTGAAGCTTGATATGCTACGATGTACTCTGCCTCGGTCGAAGAAAGCGCAGTGAAAATATCAGCTAGTTGTTCTTCCGTACTACAATGAACAACATGAATTTCACGACTCAGTAGCCTCTCACATATAAAGTGATACTGAATCTCAATGTGTTTGGTTCTCGCATGGAACACTGGATTCTTTGCTAGCTGAATTCCACTCTGACTGTCGCTATGTAACGTCGTGAGATTTTTCTGCTTCATGTCAACTTCTTCCAAGATTTGTCTCAACCATATAGCTTCCTGTGCTACACTACACATTGTCTTATACTCTGCTTCTGTGGTGGATAGAACAATTGTACTTTGCTTCTTACTAGACCAGGAAAAACAACTACCACAAAACTGGAATACATACCCTGTGGTGGATCTACAAGCCATAATCTGAAGTGCCTTTCACATAACGCAAAATGCGTTTAGCTGCCTTCCAATGCGTTTCTGTAGGTGTTGTCATAAACTGACTTACAATGCCAACAACATAGCATATATATGGTCTAGTCATGGTAAGGTAAATCAAGCTCCCTACTAACTACCTATACAGTGTAGCATCAAATGATTGTGACTCATCAAGCTTAGAAAGCTTTTTACCTGGTTCAATAGGAATATTCACTAGTTTGCAATCCTGCAACCTAAACCTGTGCAGCAACTCTTTGACATACTTCACATGTGTTAAAACCACTTCGTGTCCTTTTTGCCACACCTCTACTCCAAGGCAATAATGCATCAGGCTGAGATCTGTCATCTCGAATTATTCCATGAGGTCTTTCTTGATTATATCTATCATCTCTTGATTATTTCTCGTAATAATCAAGTCAGCAACATAAAGAGCAATCAAAGCAACCATACCATCAAAGCATAAGACATATAGATTTGGATCAGAATGTGTTCTCACCATCCCCTTTGAACAAAAGTAGGCATCAATCCTGCTATACCACGCACATGGTGCATACTAGCGCAAAGGTCTCCTCATAGTCGATACCTTTACTTTGTGCATACCCTTTGATCACCAATCTTGTCTTGTACTTTGTTGTACTTCCATCTGCATGGTACTTAGTCATGTATACCCATTTGCTATACCCATTTGCAACCAATGAAGTTCTTGCCAACTGGTGGTTCTACTAGGTCCCATGTGCTATGCTTAGCAATTGACTCCATCTCCTCTCCCATGGCCTTGATGCAAATGTCATCATCCTTCGCTACCATAAGTCGAAGGTTCTTTGCTTTGAATAATGCTAGATAGGAGAGTATAATTTGCTTCATACCTTTCAGGTTGTGTCTTCTCTCTTGTTGATCTTCGTAGCTCTCCCTGGCTAGATGATCCTGGAAAGTCATCCATGTCGCGGCTCTCCAACAATCTCTCAAACCACTTAGGGAGCTTCCTGTCAGGTGATCGGCTTCCTAGTGAAAATGTATCCCACGGTACATCCTTCTCCTTGCGTTTGTCACCTACAACTTCAATCTTTCTTGCACCAAAAGGTTTGTCTCTACCTCTCCAACATGTCTCTTGAGGTTGAGTAGCAGTATCTTGAGATGTATCCTCATATTCATCACTCGGAAGGTCAATGAATGGATCATCATCAGGTGGTATCCTCACTATACCATCTTTCCCACTAGACATATCTATCTTCTTAGCATCCTCGTCTTCATACATCTTGGATTCATCAAAGATAACATCACGGCTTACATGGATTTTGTTTTCCACTGGATCAAAACATCTATAGCCCTTTAGACGATCATCATATCCTAAGAAAATACACTTGATAGCTTTTACATCAAGTTTACGTCTCTCTTCCTTAGGAATGTGTACAAAGGCCTTACATCCAAAGATTCGCAAGTGGTTCGCCTTTGGCTTCTTCTTCGTGAATGCTTCCTCAGGTGTTATCTTTGGTATGGCAATGGTAGGACTTCTATTTTGAAGATAGACTGTCGTATTGCATGTTTCTGACCAAAAATCTTTTGGTAGTTTCATCTCAGGTAGCATAGATCTGGCACTTTTCACAATCGTACAATTCTTACGCTCAGCTACACCATTGAGAGCGGGAGTATGAGCTTGCGTAAATTGTCTTTTAATCCCACATTGATCATAAAGATCATTGAAGTCATTAGACTTGTACTCACCTCCACTATCTGATCTTAGGGCTTTGATCTTCCTACCTGTCTGATTTTCGACCAATGCTTTGAAGCTCTTGAAATTGTCAAATGCATCCGATTTCTTCTTCATGAAGTAGATCCACGTCTTACGTGACATATCATCAATAAAGGTCATGAAATAGAAGGCTTTACCTAAGGACATGGTCCTCATAGGCTCGCATAAATCTGTGTGGATTAAATCCAAGATGTTATTTGCTCTTGCAACACCACCTTTATTGAACTTCTCTTAATGTTGCTTCCCATATACACATGATTCGCACATCGATTTCAAGTGGTCTTCTATAGTAGGCAATCATGTTACCATCTCCAATTTTCTCATCAAATTGAGGCTTCCCAAGTTCAAGTGACCAAGCCTCATGCCACAACTCAGTTTGCGATGGAATGAACGATACGAGTCTATGTTGACCCTTGATTGTAGCATTCAACCTGTACAATTTTGTATTGGGATCCCTTACTCCATCCGCAATAACTTTGAATTTTTGGTTCACATCCTTCACAAAGCAACGATCATGGGCAAATTCTAATTTCAACTTTTGATCAGTAATGACTCCAACAAAAAGTAGATTTTTTTTCAAACCTGGTACGTAAAGTACCTCCCTGATCATCCTACTTTTGCCACCAGGTAGTTGGATTGAAACGGTGCCTATCCCCTTGATCTTGCACACATCGCCATTTGCTTGTGAAATGGACGGTCCTTTATCCAACACTTTCAAGCTACTGAACCAATTCTTGTTACTTGTCATGTGTCTTTGGCTCCCGAGTCAATATACCATGTCTGATCATCTTGATTAGATGACAATGCAGATATGAAGATGCTAGAGTCTTCAATCTCACCCTCATTGACAAGGTTACCTACTTGCTTTGGTTTCCCCTTGTCTTGACATTCACTCTTCCAATGGCCCTTTTTACCACAATGGAAACACTTGACTTTTTTCTTGGTCTTACTGGAAGATCTTTCATCCTCCTGAGTCTTGGCAAATTGCTGTTTAGATGTACGTCTGAATGTGCTCTCCTTGCTCCATTCGGGCACTATTCAGCTTTTGACTTCAGAAACATGATTCTTGACAGATTTAATGTCTCAAACTGCTCCTTTAGCACATCTCATGCCTGTCTGGGTGTAACAACATCACAAATGTGGATAATAATGTGATCCTTCACTGAAAAGTTAATGAAGGTCAAAGCTTTCCTCATTTTTTTGTCGAACACTTTGATAGCCGCTTCATTTGGCGGCCTTCTCTCATCACCTGTGATGACTTCCCACACGTCTTTCTCCATCAATATGTTTTTCATTTTGTATTTCCACACTGCATAGTTGGAAATCTCGTCCAATTTGCTACTTTCACTCAAAATGGACTCTCCCATGTTTGTCATCGCAAAACTGCTTGAAACTTCTGTCGTAGGCTAGAAACAGTATGTCGAGGCCAACTGTGATGTCAGAAGTTGAAAATAATGATCTGCACTTTTTCCCTTACCAGGCCACTCACCGCTTTTCCACCAATTTGAAAGCCAAATCGGCGTCACCTTCCGAAATGCACTCAGTCGTCAACTCCCAACTGCGTGCCCAGTAGAATGGTGAAATCACTTTTGGCACACTCCGAACACTTTTTCCTCTGCAAGCACTCTATCTTGCTATACCGTACTTGCAGGTACAGTCTGGGTGCCCTTCGTTTGGAGGTTATCGCCTTTCGTTTGGGTCAAAACGGACAAAGGACCCAAAAATAGGGATTTTCCTTGTTTTTGAACTGTTTCTTCACCTTGAAGAAACTTCACTCTTCACTTGTAAAGGGACCCAACTCAAATTTCAACGTGAAAATTTTCATTGAAGTTGAAGGCCAAAATACACTTCAAGACCCTTCAACCTTTCATGGGCTTCTGTCATCCAACGGTCACTTAAATCCAATGGTCCACACTGCTTCTCGGAAACACGATCTATACCATTGATTGAGCCTTAGGCAGATCCTACAATGTCATGCAACTTTGCGTACCGAATCAGTTTCCACAGGCCGTTGGGTCCTTCCAGACGCAATGGGACCAGTCACGCTTGCCACGCGCGACTGTCCGCGCTACCTCCTCCTCTCTTCTCCTCCTGCAAGCTTCCTTTCAAGCTTTTCTCCCAGGGTTTTATAGCTATGGCTGCCAACAGAGAATTGGTTCTGCACCCTCATACTTCCACGGCCATCCACGGCCTTCTTTGGTCTGATTCGCACTGCTAGGGCGCCCTCCTCTGGATTCTCATAGCTTCCAAAGCAATTCAGAATGGAAAGAAATCTTTGATTTTGTGCTCCCAAATCCCAAACCAAGGTTATTCACACAAATCTATTCTTGGCTTCTAATTCACAATGTTCTGACAGGCCTATCCTCTTGCTCTGAGATCGCCCTACTGTTTGAACTCTGATGCTTCAATCCGTTTGTCAAACGGTGTCCGATTGAATGCACACTGACTGCAAACACCAAGTAGCCTTCTTTCGGAATTTCAAAATTCCGTTTGTTGAGATTCTTATTCAGCCGACAACCCTTGTCTCTGAATCCTCACACAGTCTCAGACTCACCAAGCTTCTGTGTGCTAAACTCTCTGCACCAGTGCTTCTCCTTCCGTCTTCAACCCGCTATAAACCTCGAACTCTCAGAAGACAGTTCTCCCGAAGCTCTCTTCAACGACGATGATGTACTGTGTACACTCCTTGTACGGCTCTGATACCAACTTAGAATTTGCTTCAAACAGGAACACAGATCATGCTACACAGTAACACAAACAGAAAACACTCTCCACAACAAGCTCACATAGCAACTGTATTTCTCAAAATGAAATTACATTGTACATATAGTTGTTCACTCAGGCAACCCATGCATGACCCAAATTGTCGTTGGCGGGATGTGTGTCCCGTCGACTTGCCTCGTGGCGAGGCCAACTGATCCTTATCAACTGATAGGACCCACAGTATAGTAGCACAGTGATTCTACTTTAATTCTAACTGTAACTACTCTGGCTAGTTTGGGCTCTATGGTGTGCTTTTTCTTGTGTACTAAAAGGGCCGCTATATCTTTCTTTCACTTGGTTCTACGTATGATAAGTTGGCATCACACTATCTCTCTCAGCTGCATAGTGTGGTCTTGGTTCTTATGGTTGGAACACATGTTGTAATCTCATCCTATTTGGCAACTCATTTGTAGGCATAGGAAAGTTCTCATCTAAGTTGATTGCTCTTACTATTTGGTTGATGTTTTGTCACTCAAACATGGAACGGTTAGCATCCTCTACAATCAATGCTCTAGATATTACTTCCTCAAAAGATGAAACTCCTGATTAATGTACCTCTAGCTGGATATCTGGTTGTAAGCCTTTCAAGAAAAAAGAGAGTACTAATTGAGATGATACATTTGTTGCTAGCCCAATGTTCAATTGGCAGATGAGTTCTTTGATTTGTCTAACGTATAAGCATACTGATTCTCTTGATTCATGTCCTATCATGGTTAGGGCGAGCATTAGGCTATTAACATCATACTTGAGTCCAAATTCTCTTAAGAATAACTGATAAAGTTCATCCAGGATATTAATAGATGCCACAAGCAGTTGGTAATACCATCTTCTAGCTTCTCCTACAAGGGTTGCTATAAACATGATCATTCAATGTGCAAGATTCATGATCCTACTGACAACCATTGATGTCTCAAATTCTTGGCCATGGTTATGAGCATCTTCATTGGTATCTGTGTGAAATTGGGGTAGAGGACTTATCACTTTTGGAATTTTCTTGGTATAATTTGGTATGACTATTGGTGTCGGTATGGCACTTACTACGCAAGTGCCAAGTGTATAATTAAGATCTTGCCTAGCACAAGGGGCATGCAGTTGGAGATTATCACTTCTACTTGAGGTCTCGTTTTTTGCTTCCCAACCGTCATACCTTGTCTTGTTGGAGATTGATTCGATTGAACCCTTTTGCATAGTCCCCCATTCTGATATAGTTGTTTCCTTGTCATCTAAGAGCTCATCTATAGAGTTAGATATTTTTTTTATCATAGTCTCTCTATCAGACGTGTTCATGGTATCTATCTTATCTGTTGAGGTATCAAGATATATCTCATCTTTCTTTCTCAATAGAGACTCATCAATACTGGAGGTTGCTCTCTCACTTCTAGGTTGTGTCAATGTTTCACCTATGTCGGATTTTGGTGGTATGTCATATAGGTGCAAGTCTACTGGATTTCTCAATTTGTCTTTTTCAGATAATAATGACTCATATTCATCTAGCAATAGTGCTAAGGTTGATTGCATATCGGAATCTATTTCTTCTTGTCTCTAGTAGGTATCAGCAACTCAAGCTCTTGTGATGAAAGTCCCATAGCCGCCACTATCCCTTGATCTGATAAGTTTGAGTTTGATGGTACTCCCATTAAATTCATGGGTGGTGTTGGCTTCGTAATTGATGGACTAGGTTCTTGCAATGAGAGGTCTATAGCCAAGTAAAGGTCATAGAAGAATTCTTCTAAATTTTCATCCACATCCACAGGTAGGAATCCCTCTACCTCCACTCTTGGTATCTCAAGTTCTTCCAACAAGGATACCTGTGGTTCTTCAGTTACTGGCCTCTCAAATACTATGATGTGTTTTTCTTCAAGTTCCACTTCATCTATTTCAGATTCTTTCAATCTTACCTCATTCTTACTATAATCAAGGTGTGATAGAAACTAGTTGATGGTTTCATCAAATCTCTCATCTGTTGGTATTCCAATTCCAGCCATACATTCATCCTTTGATTGATTCAAATATTCATAATCTCCTATTTCTAACTCAACTCGGTCAGATGAGAGTACGCTAAGCATTTTTATATGTTCTTCTGCATAGGGAATATTGGTTCAAACATTAGTTACGCATTCCAAATTGGTAGGAGAAACCACTGGTATCATATCGCTAACAATTGGAGATTCTTGATTATGCTGCAAGATTGAACTTGGACTAGGATCATTGTGTTCATCTTGAGTGACTGGTATCGCTTGGTGTCTATGGTTCAATATCCATGAAGTAAAGCGGTTATAGAGGTTACCAAACCTGTCGGATGGTGTGTACGTTGCTTCTACACGAAACATTCCAAAATATTCGTATATCACTCCTTCATCCATGATTCCTAAAAAGGTGTGCAAGTTTTGTAGATCATATGAGTTGACCAAGTCTTTCTCACATGAGATGCTCTAAGTTCAGGGCTAATTCTAATCATCTTCCATCCACATTGGCTTACTATATTCATCACTTACTCTTGGGATTTCTACCAAAGGTTTCTCTGAGTCAAGTGATACCGCAGTACTTTCCACAGCCAGGAAAAAGATCCTATAAATTTCAAGTAGATGGTCCTCATTGTGGTCAAAACAGTAGTTCCAATGACGATCCACAAATTTGAATGGGTGGGCTCAGCACATTATGGCAATGTGATGCTAATCACTGGTGCTACGTTCATGGATTAACAAGTCAATTGGAAATTTTAGTAATAGTGCACCATTGTTGACGTGCGGCTGACGGGTCCAAGATATTCAACAATGATCAATGATGGTCAATGGATTGTGTACCGGGATGACATGGTGTCAATCTTCTAAGCACAAGTAAAGTGGGGATGGATAACTTTCTTCCGAACAATGATCAGATTTTTCAAAGTTTGACTCTCCCGGCAGACGCACCAATGCTAGCGTCTGACGGGTCATATAACGCTCAACAATGGTGAACTTTAGGTTTCATAAATCTTCATCCAAATGGTGAAAATGGGTAACCAATCAATAGGTAATGTAGCAAGAATAGGGACAACTACCTTCCAAGCGATATTTCGTTCACAGATTTGGGCTCCCAACAGACGCACCAATGTTTGGGCAATTTTTGACTAGGGATTGGTCCAGCCGAAATGCCCCAGCGAGGGAAGGACACACGTTGTCTTTACACGAGTAATTAGAGTCTAACCATTTCCAATCTTGGGGGCCCTACTGATTACTCCGTACTCCCAGATCAATGAGAGTTTTCCAAGCTCTGAACGATGTGACCAGCGAGAGATTTTCATCATGATGCTTACACAAATCCAAGGGCAGCTAGTGTATTGTTGATACATAGTGAATAGATGACCTACGCTACCCAACGATGGTGATGTATACAATGGTTAGAATGAGGAATCCATGTGTGTTGTGTGGGAGTTGTGGGGGATGGTCCTTCTGGAGTTTGGGTGATGCATCTGAGAATTGTCATTAGGTCATCGTCAGCATTAGTTGGAGGGGGAGGCCGACGGGGTATCATTAATTCAATGTAATGCATAGTTATCAGGCCTACACTTACCTAGCTTAGATTGGTTGCTAATTCATACACGCATAAGGTACTTTCTTCTGCTCTATGTCTGACTCGGAACAATCGGTCACCTGGAATGAGAAAACGCTGCACGTGAGGGCTATAGAAATGATAATAGGCCACTCCTTGTCGAACTACCTGGCGGAAGTCTCCTGGTAAAGGTAGATCACCTAGTGTCATGCTTGTCATGAGGAGTCTATTGAGATCAAAGCTTGCTCAATTGGTTGTAATTGTAAGGTTCGTGTGGCTACTGATACCCATTGTTGATTTATCTTGATGTATAGTGTGGTTCTCAAAATCCCTCATTATTGATTTCTAGTGCTAGGTCTCCAGTTCGAAGCCCGCATACCGTAGTATCGAGCCCTATGATTTTAGCGTAGATACCAGTGATACGAAGTATGGGACAATATCGTCGTGGTCGACACTCATCTCTCATGCCTTAGTTGGTAGGAACTCTATCTCACAATAAGATACTATATAGTAGTAATGTTCTAGGGGTGCAAGAGGCAAAGGCTCTCCCTCGACAAGAGTGGATGGTTTTATGATTTTCAACAACTCTAGAAGGTGTGGGTCTCGTCCTAATCAAGTCTCATATTTGTCGTGGATTCCATAGGACGTAGATATTGAATTTTTAGATCATCCCACTCTCTCCTTTCTGTAACCAATATTCCAACTGATAGTCTATATGTCTCTTAATCCCTTATAATGGACACTTATAGGCCTTACTAGTGACAACTCTATAGTGACACTTTTCTATGAAGGGTGTATTTAACACTTGCGTGTGGAGTGAGTTCATGCTAACCGAAAATCTTTACTACTGATCTTTCACCTCCCATACTGTCGATGGTTCTAGAATGTGTGCATTCCTTTCACCTAGAGGTTACTCGCCATATATGTCGCACATGACCTGCATATGAGAACCCACTATCTCTTTCTAATGACAAGAGAATCTACAAAGGTTGACGCCTATTCAAAGTTTTTGGTCATAGGCCATCTTCTGGGGACAAGTAGTGATAGCATCTCTTGTTATAAGGTAACTTTCATTGATATATATCTCAAATTTATGTTTCTCTTGGACCTCAATCACAACATATTGGATTGGTATTTCAAGTATGATTGGCCTAAGGTGAGCTTAGAAGATCGCAGTATAGAGCTCTTAAAAAGATAGCTCTATCACACACCCTATGTGAGTTTTCAACAGTCGTTGTTTCTTAAGTCCCTTTAGCTTGTCGGTACAATGCCTAGAAAAACCCCTTATGCTTTTCCTCGTGCTTCCTAGAAAGATTCTTCCCTTAGTGCATGATGGTGATGTTAGCCACCTTCAGCTAAATCCTTTATACACATCCCTCCCTCCCAAATCCATTATCACTTGTAAGTGTTGTGATTAAGTAAACCATTTTTCATTATATTCCTTTCTTTCAATGCTTTCCAGTTTTACGAATTCATGCTAAGGGCTTTGGTGTTGTTGAGTGAAACGGTGTTGTATTTTGGTTTGGACAATTTTTTTTTCCTTTGTTTCTCGTTTTTCATCAATTGGTTTTTGCTTGGACTAGTGTGCTCGTGCTAATGCGTGGACCCGGGTTTCAGGGGCCCGTGAATCCTATAGTGCCCTTATATTCCGACGACACACTAAGGATTGTGATCTAGATGAGAAACAAAAACCAATTCAGAGCTACTTCTTAGGCCCGAGAGGATATTCCGCCTCACCGGGTTCTTGTTATCCCTCCCTCTATATTCCAAGAGGTTGGGGTAAAATAACCATCAAAAGCCATTAATCACAAATCATTCGCATACATAGTGCACATGCTATTTAAAGCGTCACTCAAAACCTGATGACTTACATTGATGTGACATACGATTAATCTAAACATCGAATTGTATAGTCATTCCATTTTTTTTTTAGCATAGTGTTAGTCTAAATGGAAAAACCCGGCTAGGCCTACTATCAATTTGTGTTGCACTCTCCTAACAGAAAAACCACATACTGCAAATAAGCTAGAACCGTTACTTAACTAGACAAAGACCGATTCCATTCACTACTTCCATCATCCCATACTTCACATAATATGCATTCATTCACATAATACCCTGACACCAGAGGTAGCAGACAGTGGATTCCTTAAGCATTCCCGCAGAGAGTTACCTTAGTACTGGTTGGAGGGCCCCGCTCAGTGGGAAGAGGGCTCAGATACCGAGGCCACCAAATAGCTGCACTATGGTTGACGTTAAAAGGGCCTCTTCCATTTGCCAATAACTTCACATGTCTTCCTTCTTTTGTCTCAGTCTGAAACCGGATTTCAGAGATGGTGAGCTGCACTACTAGATCGTGATCTGCTTACATTCTGGAGGCCTGTTGACACGGTCTTAGCGCTGGAGATGCGCTCTTCATCTTTGACTGTTGCTCGGTAATATGGACACAGTATGGCTCCACTGGTCAGTTCCCTGCTACACATCATCATTTGCATATGTTTGCTTCATCGTGACGGACTGGAATCCGAACTACAAGAGCTCGCTGCCCTGTAGAGATGCGAATGGACTGAGGGCGCAGTTGGACAGGTAGGGAGGGCACAGGTCTGATGGATTGCAGGTGTGGATTCAATCTGTTTTCATTCTCCCTTCACACTTCTTTAGAGCACTGTTGGCAGGGTTTGGACATGACTGATTTTTTTTGGGTGTAAAAGTGCAGGTAGATTTATGGACTTCTTTGTGTTGTGGTGATATAGATCAACATGGGATTTCAATTCTCAAAATTGCAAGGTTTGGCAGTTAGAAAGCCTCATGAGTTCAAACACACATAAAAGGCTCTTGTATGATTCTTGGGAAAACTGTTTAGCAAGGCATTCAAGAGTTTAAATGTGCTCAAATCATTTGGTCTGGGTGGAAGCAAGAAGCACAACTGATTTGATAGGATGACAAGGCTAAACATATTTCAAGTAGGTTGAATAATGAGTTCCCTACTGAGCCAAAACTCAGACTTTACTGATAAACAGAACATCTTCCATGGAATGTGGTCTGTGATTCTCTTCAGGTGTGACTCAATAGTAATGAAAGCCTTAGGGGAAAAAAAGCTCTGGTTGCAACAAACACCAGCTGCTCCTTATTCTTCCAGGATGTTGGCTAATTACTGACACAACACCACTTTTTTTACAAGCAAATCTCCTAAAAGAGTTTAGAGGCCATCAAAGATTAATGTTACTTTGCCACAAAACATCTCTTAGTAGGAACAGCAAGCAGATGAGGAGCCATTTAGATAAACTTCAACAGAGTGGTTTTGCTAACAAAGAGCTCATTCCCACAGCATATGGTAAGAATGCTGCTACAGAACACATTCTTGAGCAGAAAGTCACAACAGGCACCCCAACAGTTCAACATGAGACATTATTCATGTCATTCACTTGAAACCTCCACCATGGCTACATTACAAAGCAGTGCTAAAAGATGGTTGGATCAAGAACACACGTAGTAGTGACAGAATTTTTAGCACAAGAACCAGCAGAACTTAGCAACAAACTCTTTAAAAATTCTTTGCCTGCAAGCACGTCCAGTCCCTTTTTATGGGGTGAGGCCCACCTTCCCCATTCAAACAGCCATCTTGCCTCTTTCTTCATTTTTCTCAGCCTTGCACCAGTCACCTCCAAGGCATTAAATGTTGATTTAACCTCCAAACCCATGTGCCCATGAAAAAAGTCCCTCATGCCTATTTTCTTTTGCATATGGGCTCTTTGCTTAACCAGTTCCTCAATTAAAAGGCCTCCTTCTTTCTTTTGCATTAAAAATTTGGCTTTCTTATCAATGGAGTTGGCCTCTTAACTAGTGAGTGCCCTTGCTTCTCACCCTCTTGTGCCTCTTAATGATGCCTCAACTTGTGGGTCTTGGTATTTCCTAAGCATTTAAGATTGGTAGCATCATTTTCCATGTGGCTATTAGGAGGCCCCACGGTTAATTTCTGGTAACATCAGTTGAAAAGCAATTTTTTAATTAAATTAGGTGGTTTACTAAAAAAAAAAGTGGATTCCGAGGAAGCAAGACAAAAGTACAAGCTTTTGAGAATGGACAAGCTATCTCTTAATCATAAGTGGCATTTTTAATTAGATGCATGCCGGATTTTTCTAAATATGTTGATAACAGTGAGACTGAAACTTTGTTGTAAATCGATTGTCATAGTTTTCATCCATATTGAACAAAATTTGAAAATCCCAATTACGTAAATTTTGAAAGAACCGTAATGACTAAAAATAATGCTAGTTTCGAGGTCATCATTTCTATGCCGACCTACTTGCAAATTTGTCACTAGTTGAGTGCAGCACTAAACAAATGGATAATCGGAACACTTTGTGAGACCGGTAGATGGAAGTTCTGCTAAATTAAGTTTAGACCTTATCAGTACCAATTTTGGGGCTTTTTGCCTAGACCATATTCCGTGGAGGAGAAGAAGGAGAAGAAACCTAGGGTAATAGATGATTGGTTAACCAAGTGGACCAATAATCTTAGTCTACTTTGAATTCCTGAAGAAAAAGTGATTGAGAGTGAGAGTGCAATTGGAAGTGAGGTTTTGGGATTATTATTACTTCTAGTTGTCTCAAAAAGTGATTGAGAGTGAGAGTGCAATTGGAAGTCAGGTTTTGGGATCATTATTATTCTAGTTGTCTCAAAAAATTTGATTTCCTTTCCCCAAGATTCATTTAAAATTTCAAGGAATCGAAGATTCTAGGGGAAGAGGTGGATGACATTCGGATTAGAATCCAAATATGAAACCATTTTTGTGTTGCAATAGGATTTGGAATAAATTCCTAAAATTTGTAAACAAAAATGTGTTCCCTTACCAATTCTGAAATAGAATTCTATGAACAATATTTTTTGTCCATATATGGGTCAATGCCTAGTGGTATTTTTAGATGATATTTTCATCTATAGTGAATTGCTTAACGAACATGAGAGAATTTTCCTTGGTTGGAAGTATCTCTTGGGATTGGTTGTAGATCGAATCCTATAAGTGACAAGATTCACTCAAAATCTGAAAATTCTCTTGGAATTGAAAGATATAACAATTTGTGAATATTTTTATTGTGTGTTGCAAGTATTCCAGAATTACTCGCACTATTAACAAAAATGCTCATATAACATGTTGGGATTTGCATCCTCCCTTTCACGTTTGTCTGGAGTTTATTCATCTTAGGAAAAGTGTAGCGCAGGCATCCCAAAGGGAGTCGGGAACCACGACTTAGCTTCCTAGCCTTCAGCTCTTGCCGTCCAGACCCACTTGACATACAAGCAGCCAACTCGCCAACAATGATCAGACTTAACCAACTTGAAGTTCCGAAACCAACATTGAGGTCCAACCTGGCGCCATGCCAGATCGGGGGTCCCGATGTGGGTGACTTCCCTCCAAGCCAGCCGCCCGACATACATCAAACTTAACCAACTCGAAGCTTCGTTACAAACGAGTAACATCCATTCCAAGCAAGTCGTCTGACTTACATCAGACTTAACCAACTCAAAGCTTCGTCACGAGCGCTAGAAGCCAACCTGGTGCCACACCAGACTGGACAGCCATAAAGAAGTAACTTTCACCCAAGCAAGCCATTCAACTCAGCCGATAGGTTAGAGCCCAAGAGCTTAACCCATTCACGTTCATGCAAGGAACACTCAAAACCACAAGCCGCGACAGATATGGAAACAACCAGTTCCTGGACCGAATGGTCCCGACAGCATACCGCTGGCGCCACAGACCGAATGGTCCCGACGGCATGTCGCTGGCTTCCCAGGATACGACCCTCAGCTATGTGCCAGATCAAAAAGTTTGAAGCGGCTTACAACTGGCACTTTTACGAACACTAAAACCTAGAAGGTAATCAGAGTCAGTTTGAGAAAAATCCCACTTTATTAAGAAATCTGAGAAGGTTACATTTCAAGTGTGTGACCCACCCTAGTCTCCGGGGCGCTGGCATGCCAAGGCGGGCGCCAGGACAACATTCTAGCAAGGGAGGCTGAGACTTGGTTGGAGCTCGCCCTGAGTCGCAACCCGCACTCCCCTATAGTATTGGTGGGATTCGCCACCTCCCCTCATACCAAGTACTCTACCCAGGCTGGTAAAGCACGTTTTCTCTCTCTTAGAATTTTCTCTCTCTAGAATTTATTGATCCTCAGGCTGTCTTTAATCATGCCTAGATCGTGTGAGGTGATTGCACATCGATCTGAGCTCTCTGGACTTCGCTAGAACCGATCAAAGATTTTTAGCCATAGGAACTTGGCGCCGGCTGAATTATGGTCACAGTGACGCCGGGAGCAGCAGGGGCGCTGTTGGCATCGGGGACAATGCTGGCGTCGGAAGTAAAGCTTGTAACGGGAGCAGCAGGGGCGCCGGTGGCGCCGGAAGTAAAGCTTGTAAAGGTAACTTTACAACATCCACCCCACCTTTATAAAATCTGAAGCCCTCATCAGATGTCAGATTAAAGTAAAGGTGTCTTCCAATTAAAATTAACTATACATTTAAGCTACTGGGCACAGTACTCAATTTACTGGCCACTTTTTATTAACATTGAAGCTGGCACACCATAAGTCGGAGGCTCAGTTCGTTCCAATCTTACCATGCTAGTGTACATGACAATAATGCAAGCTTTGTAGAAGATGCTTTTGCTAAATCCTATTCACTGAAGCTTTACTTTTAGCATGAGTTGTGGTGGGAGTAGCCACGGGTATGCATAAACCGATGGTCGAAAAAGGTGTTGGACTCACCACAACTTTTTTCCTTTTTTGGTCATTGAGCTGCACCTAAGTCAATGCAACAAACTTTTTGTACTAGTGAAAACTTTGGCAATTCTCATTATCAGCTAGCAAGCTTGATGAATCATCACCATATTGGCCTACTAGCACGCTCCTCCAGAACTCTTTTTTTATTTTGCAATACGGTATTCAAATTGCAACAAAAATTATGGGAAATTCAATTATATTTTTTTCGAACTCTTTTATGCACTACAAGAGCCAAATTTGGTTGAATACTAGGTATTTTTTATTCTATAATTCAATGTTTCTTGATGTGATGATTCAATGATCAAGTACAATGAAAATTTCGGCTTTTGGAAATATTGACCTCAATGAAATAGATTGTGCTCTCTCTAACTCTATGCTAACATGATACAAAGACTCCCTCTCTGATGATGAAGCTGATGTCGATGGTGGTGATGCCCTGGCTTCTGTGTCTGTGTGTGCTGTTGTCGGTGCCTCTGCCTCTCTCCCCAGCCTGGAGCTTGATTATCTTCTTGTTTCAAAGATCTTGGTTCAATTGCGTTTGATGTCCAGTTCCCGGTAGGGGGTGCAAGGGGGCTTCCCCCCCTCGGGCCACCACTTGTGTCACCAAGGGGTCTAGGGGCGGCAACAAAATGTCTACTAAAATGTTGTAATTTCGTAGTTGATCTACATCGTTTGCATATTTGACCGTTCATGTTTGGTTTTCTACTATTTTGATTGGTTTTTAGATGTGTTTGCAAATTTTTTTAAAGCTTAAAAAAATTCCGGTTTACAATTTAGGGACAGCCTTAGGTGAAATTAATTTTATTATTATTATTGTTGTTGTTGTTGTTATTATATATATATATATATCATAATGGCACGTGGTACCGCCATTATGATACCGCGGTACCATAATGGTGGTACCACAGTTATGGTGCCGCACAAAATCCATGGTACCAAGGCGGTACCATTTATATATATATATATATATATATATATATATATATATATATCATAGATCCAGCGGTACCAGGATCCGCGGATCCAGTGTGGTACCGCGGATCCATAATGATCTGCGGTACCACAATATATATTATTTTTTAATATATAATATTTTTTAATATTTAATATACTAATATTTTCTTTTTTAATCTAATCCCCCCCCTCGCTTCATCTCTCTCCCTGCCCGTCGCCCTACTGTCCGCGCCCTCCTTGTTGTCCGCGCCCTCTCTGTTGTATGCCCATCGCCCTACTGTCCGCGCCCTCCCGACTGTCTTCGCATTGCACTGATCGCGTCCTCCCCTACT
The DNA here is from genome assembly GCA_029204225.1 of Diphasiastrum complanatum. Lineage (NCBI taxonomy): Eukaryota > Viridiplantae > Streptophyta > Lycopodiopsida > Lycopodiales > Lycopodiaceae > Diphasiastrum > Diphasiastrum complanatum. The sequence goes on along the minus strand of CM055096.1, from coordinate 33,572,833 downwards.
ATTGCTATTTCGGCCTTTATTGTGGTTTTTTCAAGCCTTCCGACTCCTATCGCACCCACAGAGATCTCTGCCTTCTTTCCGCAGTCCTTTCTACAGAGATGGTGCATTCCAACCTTGCCGATCTGTGGGACGAGGTGGACATTGTCAGGCAGGTTCCCGACAAGTCTAACAAGTCCGGTGCAAGGATAGTGCGCTGTCGATATTGCCTGACCAAGTTCGTTGCCACCCTCACTCGCCTTAAAGGTCATCTACTCGGCGCACGCGCGAGCCCCCTATGCCAGCATGTCCGTTCCCGTCAGGCAGCGACTTTTGGATACCTACGGGCCACGTCTTGTGGCGGGGGAGAACACCATTTCGGAGGGTGTTCTTCGGTTTTGCACCGCTCCTTACGTGGTTGACGCCGAGTTGTTGTCTGCTTGGCTGGCACGCACGAGGAGAGGGAGTGTATCCTCGTCCAGTCCCTTTGCCCCTCGTCCCTCTCAGACAGTTCCGCCTCACGCACCCCCATCTGCACCCATTCCGGTGGATCCTGTCCCACCGCGTCCGCCAGTTGCCACTGTGGTTCAACCACCACCTACTGTTGCTCGCACTCCCCCAATTTACGACTTTCTCATGGACTCTCCGCCTCCCGAGCAGGAGCAAGCCCCCGATGCCAGTGACGAGGCCTTCTAGGATGTTGAGGAGATCTCTTCCTCCCTCCCTTCACATCCAGATGACCTCCCTATCCAGCAGTTTTCGTATCCCATGCCAGATGTCCACCCTCCACTAGTGTACCCCACTTACGCTGCTGCACCCATCCCGGCCAGTGCATCCCACTCTCCCCATTCCACGTCTACAGCTGATGCATCCACTAGTGCCCAGCCTGTCGCATCATCATCCATTCCCGTCATGTTTGGTGCACCGTGCTGGAGGTCCGCTACCCGTCGCCCAGCTGGGAGAGTTCTTAGGCAGCAGAGCATTCGCGGCGCGCATCAGCCGCACATGGATAAAGAGGCGACACAGGCCGTGGCCAGCCTGATTTATGAGCTGAACCTTCCATTTGCCATCACCGACTCTGAGCCCTTCAGAAGGGCCTTCCGCCTTGCACAGTCTGTCAGCCCTAGCTGGAGAGTCCCTAGGGCAGAGGTTGTCTGCACACACATGCTGAGGGATAGGGTCGAGTCACTGTCTAGAGAGATGGAGCCTCTACGTGCCACTGGGCCATGGCTGAACTGATGTCAGGAGGAGGCCGATCCTCAACATACTGGTCTCCAGCTGCATGGGCACACAGTTTTTGAGGGCAGTGGATTGCAACAGGGGGGGGGAGAGTCATATCTGCAGAGTTCATGTTTGATATCATCAGGTCTTCCATCCTGTCTATAGGCCCACAACATGTCGTCACAGTGGTGACGAACAATGCCACGAACTGCATTCAGATGGGTGTACTGCTAGAGGCCGAGTTCCCTCACATTGTTCATACCCCCTGTGCCGCGCACGGCATAGACCTTCTGATGGGGGACATAGGTGCACTTCCCTGGGTTAGAGCCATCGTCCATGAGGCCCTCTTCCTGGTGACTTTTGTCACCAGGAAGAGGCGTGTTCTTGCCATGTTCCGGGTGTTCAGCCATCTAGACCTCCGTAAGCCAACCCCCACACGCTTTGCATTCGATTTGGTGGTCACCGACCGTCTGATCAGGTGCAGGGGGCAGCTTCTACAGATGGTTGCCAGTGATCTTTGGTGTGCCAGTACATTTCCGCGCACTGAGGATGGGGAGCACTTTTCTTCCACGGTGAGGGGAGACCAGTTTTGGAGGGATGCACATACATTATCAGGACTGCTTCGACCACTTTACATTGTGCTCTGCATGGCTGACAGCGAGGGGTCGACACTTGGACTGGTATATGAGCTCATGGACCGGATTGGACAGTTCCTGCAGCTACCCATCTTGCAGCCAGAGAGGTAAGCGGTATAGTAATGTAATTGGCCTTTATCTTTTTGATAATTGCTAGTTTGTTTCTCTGTCAATGTTAAGTTTTTTCGTAATGCCCTACACCACATGCCTCTCACCTGCAGGATGACAGAACTGAAGTTCATCTGAGAGACGCGGTGGAACTACTTCCACAGGAGTATCCCCAGCGTTGCACACATACTGCATCCCCTCTTCCTCTCTCCGACACAGATTGCAGACAGAGAGCTCGAGGCCGATTGGCTTCAGTACATTCACAGAGTGAGTCCACACATTGGTTTGGATCCTATCAGGCTCATGGAGGAGCTCGCTGCATTTCGTTTTGGCATGGGCACATTTGGCCACCCGGCTGCTCAGGATCCAGAGAGGAGGCAGCTACCCATTACCTGGTGGACCATGTTCGGTAGCACATACCCATCTATACAGCGTCTTGCACTGCGTGTCCTTTCTCAGGTATGCATCTCATTTTATCCTCCATTGTTGTGTTTCGTTGAAGACAATGTGCTGAAGTATTTCAATGCACGTACCACAGGACTGTGCTGCCTCCGTGTGTGAGCGTAATTGGAGCACATGGGCACTCATTCACACGAGGAGAAGAAACTGGTTGTCAGTGAGTCAGTTGGAGCGGTTGGTGTTCTGTAGCACCAACGCACGTCTCGCCAGGAGACTTCCGACCATTACGAGCGCATTGCAGGTGATAAGCTTGACTCCTGGTATGTTGGTTTCATTTCTTGATAGAGTTGTCTCCCTGACATGCCAATTTTAAACCTTGCAGACGAAGATATCTGATTTGGAGCGCCAGGTTGACTTGCCTACGGACAGCACCCATCCCATGCCTGCAGATGACATGGGCACACAGTTGATGGCAGAGAGAGAGAGGGAGATTGCCGAGATGAGAGAGAGAAAGCTTGGGCTTGAGCACAGAGAGCCTCCATTGTACGAGGCAGATGATCCAGTGTCAGAGGATGATCAAGATGAGGATGAGCCTATTCGGGTTGTGCTCGCCAGATCAGAGCGGGATGAGGCATATGATACAGGTGTTGGGCACACGCCTAGAGCAGGGGTCACAGGTGCATCACGTGGTAGAGGTGGGACACATGCCACAGATTATACCGGGAGACAGGCAAGGCACACAGGGGGGGCCAGTGGCATACCTTCTTATGTTGATATGATGGAGGAGGCTCTTGATAGGGGGCAGAATGATTTGGGTTTACCTTCCGCAGCTGCTTGGATGCGTGCATCACATAGCCATAAGCATTTCTATGACAGCACACCAGAGGAGTCACCAGATGACTTTGATTGTACCGATTGGGAGGCCATGCAGGGTCCGCATGGTGCATAGGATGAGACACGGGATGTTCCAGAGGATGGTGCTCATGATGAGTCCTAGAGCCCAAAGCATTTGTATTCGGATGCCCAGCTGGACGACTTGATTGCAGACTTGGATTCAGAAGCCCAGTAGATGCCGAGCGTCAGGGCACCCCATCCTCTCTATCCAGCATGCCCTACACAGAGTCTCAGTCAGAGCAGCTACACGAGGTGCCTGCAGTTCCTCCAGTTCCTCAGAGGGTGTATGTGCGCCACACAGCACCTCCAGTGCCACCGATACCGTTGAGGCTTGAAGCCCCTTCATCGCCATCCACTTTTGCAGCAGCAGGTCTCCATGGCAGGCCACCATCTGTGCCCAGATCTTCTCTTGCAGCACCCACATCTACAAACGCTCCTCCAGTGGCAGCACCCACAGCACATCCTCTCCATTGGCAGCACCCACGGCACCGGCTCCTCCTTTGGCAGCACCCACAGCACATCCTCCTCCTTTGGCAGCACCCAGGATGTACCAGTACCGTCCACCACAGCGCCCCTTTCAGTACTTATCGCCACTGTACTTGCCTCCTGCAGGGACGGCCCCTCCACATCTAGTTCCTCCACCAGCAGCAGGCCCACGGGCACACACTCCTCGGACCTATCCTCCACTATCAACTGCACAGGGACACCCATCTTTAGCTACTCTATCCCAGCCGGCCGCAGCTTGGGCCCAGCCTAGTCAGCCATGGGGGCGATGAGGCATTGACGGCTCCCCTCGTCCGCAAGAGGCCAAGAAGGCCCAAGGGTGCACCGAACAAGAAAGGCAGGGCACAGAAACTGCCAGGGAAGAGAGGACGACCTCGCAAGGCTCCAGTTGTTGGTAGAGGTGCAGTATTACAGCCAGCTGCAGCAGGTGTTGTTGGTTTAGCCTGCTTGGGGGCTGATGCAGAGGCAGATTGGGAGGATGAGGATGACGAGTCTTCCCCCTCGGATACACAGCCCATGCCAGTACCAGACAGACATAAATATCAGTTGCGAGAGTCAGCTCGGGGCCCTGAGTTGTCTCCGGAGCATTCATCTGAGTTTGAGGCAGAGCATTGATTGTAGCTCCATCATTTTATTTTTAGCAGTTTGATATCATGCTCCATGTTTGGCGGCCAGATGGTCGAACACTGTATTCAGACCATTTTTCATATTATATTTAGTGTTGGACGTATTCTATTCACTACACAAATGTGTATTTGTCGATTTGTAATTGTGATGTTCTACTTGCAGTTTTATTTCAAATGGTGTGTGCGTGTTTTCAATTGGTTTTCACTACAGAGTTTGAGAGCATATGCAGAACACAGAAATACAACCCCCCTGATAGCATTTCATAATCACATACATCAGATTGCAATACACAAGGCACGCATTACACAAAAAACACACCGTACATTAATTCATCAGATGTATCAAAATTACAATACGTATTCCCGCCGCATACGGCTGGGGTTGTTCTTTACACCATGCTAGACACTAAATATTGCCTCATCTACTGATGAACATTACATAACAACAGTCAGCCACATACGACTAGACCCCATCTATGCTAAACATTCCTATGGATCCTCCACTGACTCCTCGCCCTCGTCAGGAGCATTGTTATGTCGCTCTCGCTCTGCCTTCCGGTTAGCCCGAGCTGCCTCCTGGTCAGCCCGACGGCGAGCAGCCCTTTCCCTGACCATGATGAGCTGCCGTCGTGTGAAGTTCATTCTGATCTGCTCATCCAAATCCAGCTCGACAGCGGGGGCGGGGGCCACAGCGGGGGCGGGGATCTGCAGCTCTGGGTGTCTCTGTCGAGTCTCTCGCAGCATCTCTGCAATGTCTACCTCTTGCTTCCGATGCCTTTTGTTGTGCCATCGGACATCTTCCTCGAGCTTCCTCCTGGCTTCGCCCTCCGCCATCTCACGACACCCTATTGCTCGAAATGACCCTCACAGCCTCTCACAGCCTCTCAATGGCTCTCACTGGCTCTCTCACAGCCCCCCTCTCCCTCTCACTCGGTCTGTCACATAGCCTCTCACAATGCCTCTCTCACAGCCTCCCACTGGCTCTCCCTCACAGCTTCTCACAATGCCTCTCACCCCCTCTCACTGGCTCTCTCATTGTCTCATGAGTGCCTATTTAACCCCACAACATGTTTCCCAATTTGCTTTTGTTGATGATCCCATGTGCTACTGTACCTGCCCCATGTGCTGATCCCCCACATACTGCACTGCGATTGGGTCCATGGTCTGCTCCTCCACAGTGCCCATGTGACGGTGTACCTGTCCGGATGTATTGCTCTCCCACATGCTGCACTCCGATTGGGTCCATGGTCTGCTCCTCCACAGTGCCCATGTGCTACTGTACCTACCCCACGTGCTGATCCCCCACATGCTGCACTGCGATTGGGTCCATGGTCTGCTCCTCCACAGTGCCCATGTGACAGTGTACCTGTCCGGATGTATTGCTCCCCCACATGCTGCACTCCGATTGGGTCCATGGTCTGCTCCTCCACAGTGCCCATGTGCTACTGTACCTGCCCCATGTGCTGATCCCCCACATGCTGCACTGCGATTGGGTCCATGGTCTGCTCCTCCACAATGCCCATGTGACGGTGTACCTGTCCGGATGTATTGCTCCCCCACATGCTGCACTCCGATTGGGTCCATGGTCTGCTCCTCCACAGTGCCCATGTGCTACTATACCTGTCCCATGTATTGCTCCCCTACATGCCGCACTCCGATTGGGTCCGCTCTCCCACAGTGCCCCCAGTACAGTCCCCCTATACAGTAACATCTTTTTTCTAAACCGTAGCCGTTTTTTTTCCTGAATTTTTTACCTAGTTTTAGCCTGTTAAAAGGGTTTTTTTTTTTTTAAATAATAAAAAATATTATTTTTGTGGTGCCGTCCTGGTACCGCTGGTCTGAGGGCGGCACCATAACCGCGGTACCACCATTATGGTACCGCGGTACCATAATGACGGTACCACGTGCCACTGATATATATATATATATATATATATATATATATATATATATATATATATATAAACTTAATTTTTTTTTTAAAGTTTTAGTGGGCAATATGGATATCAGCTTGAAGCTCTTGACGAGAGTAGTGCATTTATGCAGGTTGTCGGTGCTTTCAGCTACAAATGTGTTAGACAACTAAATAATGCACCTCTCAGTTTAGTAAGCTCAGATCTGTAAGGGCCCCGTTATGAGGAGAAGCCATTACTGGGCACGGTTGTTAGTATAGGGTCTATTGTGAGACCATGATGGTTATGAAATGGCTAGATTACAGTTTCTATATAGCAGCAAATCCTGGGGGTTTCGAGGGGCGGTAGCCCCCCGAAAAACGGGGGGTCCGAGGGGCGGAACCCCCCCGGCGGGGGGTTTGGGGGACAGAGCCCCCCAACGGCAGGGTCCGAGGGCAGAACCCCCCCGACGGTACGACCTCTTCATGATTTGGCCTTCCGACTCCTTGAGCGAAACCACACTTTTGGTGTTTTGCATCCCCTTGGTCCTTTGGCTGTTCGCTCTCGTCAGAACCGGCAACCTGCATAAATGCACTACTCTCATCAAGAGCTTCAAGCTGATACCCATATTGCCCACTAGATTATTATTTTATTTTATTTTTAAATTTTTAAAAAAAAATATCATATATTCTGATACCGCGGATCATTATGGATCCGCGGATCTTGGTATCGCTAGATATATTTATATATATATATAATAATTATGTGGTGTTGCCATATTATGATGGAAAAATCACAGATAAGAAGCATGATTTCTCTTACAAACTACCCCTACATGATATTCTACCTATTGGAAATTTTCATAAGTTGATTGAAGGCTGAAGCTCCACCTTTCTATCTCAAGTTTTGAGAACTGAATGCCTCATTTGTGAATATTCATGCTGATAGATCACTTCCAAATCTCCTTAAATGTTTATTTCATACATGTAGCGGCAGCAAAACGCATCTGCACTTTCTCATACTGTAACAACTACAGGCTCATTTTGCCTGCAATTCATCTTCATATTCAATTCTGACATTAATAAACTCTCTAAAATGGATTAATTCCTCATGAATATTTACTACGGCATCTATAGCCTTTCTTTTCAAATATTTAAATGTTCTTTCAAAGAGTTGAAATATACTTTCAAATTGTTCTCTCGGGATGGGCTTCGTACTTTGGCAGATGTTGTTGTTGCTGATCCCACGTGTGGTGACCTGTTGCCTCGCTTTGCCTTCACACCAGGAGAAGTCGTAGGCGTGGCAGCACAAGTGAAGGAAAAAAACTACTCCAACAGACACCCCACTGATGCTTTCCAAACTTATGGCACTTTGCATCGACGCTTTGAGGATTTTCTTTGCATGTGTTCTCATCAGGCGGTAGAGCGTCAAGGTATTCCTGATTCTATTCTCGCGGCTTCTTTCAAACAACGTATTTCCATTGCCCTGCAACGTGCTCAGGCCCTATCAATTTTGCAACGGGCGACGATGGCTAGGTCTGCTACATCTCATCTCCCTTCATTAGCCGACTCACCACCTCTTCACTTTTCTGATCTGCTGCAGTCAGTTGGCAGACTCCCACTGACATCATTATAGTTTATGCACTTTTATTTTTAATGCCAGGATCTGGATTAATCTTAACTTTACTACAAGCTTCGCTCTTGTTTGAGCTTACTTTTGTTTAAACTTCCCCTTCGGTGTGTATATATCTTTTTCATCAATGTACCTACTACTTTTTCCTATGAATAAATGCACCAGGGTGTTTCAAAGTTGACTTACACCATGCACTTGTTAATGCTCAAACCTGAGTTGTCTAGCCAAAACAACTATCATGAGCCAAATGACGAAGCAACTACATGCATTTGTGAGAAAATTCTGCAAAAGCAGTCCAGATTACTCACTACTTTCAATAAAGTTTACAGAAACTTCATGCTCATTAAGATATACAGATATTTTGTGGGATGCACTATGTTTCTAAAATACCTACAAGTGCTCCTCAGAAATCTCTTTTCTGAACTTCAATCAAATGCATCTGGCACTTTGCCTCATCGTTCAATAATCTTAAAGCTACACTAGTTTTTCACAAGGCCGACGGTAAGGTAAAAAACCTAGACCACTAGATGTTTGTTTCCAGCAGGGACGTAGTGATCCTCGAGGAGAATCTGATGCAAAGCACTTCTTTTTGTAGAAAGCTTCATCATTGGTCAAAACACTCTGTAGAGTAGAAGCAGTTGTCTCTCTTGCTCCTTGGCATGGGTTCATGTCAGCTTCCTCTGACTCAGTCACCAGACCTGGAATCTCCAGTAGTAAGTCGGTTCTAGTACATGGAAGACCTCCTTCACTGTTCATTCCCTTCAAGCCCTGTCTTTCTACATCGGATTCGTCCATAAGGGATGCAGTACAATTATTTAATAACCCCTCAGTTCCTTTTTTTACTCTCCCAATTTGCAGATAAGCAACTGAGGTCCTTGGAGCAACTCTTGACCGAAATTGTTGATAATCACATTCACCTGGCAGCTCGTCTAGTGTTTGCAGCACATTCTTCTTGTATGTTTTCTTGGAGTGCAAATGGTGGTCTGGGACAGTAACTGAACTGCTATTACTCTTGGCGGTATGGAAATTTTGTGGAAGATTACTGTTGGTGAACACATGTTGAGAAGCTACTTGACCCTGTGAATAGAAAAACGTTTTTTCAAAAAGCTAGCAACATGAACATCAACATAATCTGCAACATGCAGTGCTATGAAATATACCCTAAAATATAGACAACCTGAGAAAAGGGTGATGAGCTAACAAACCTCTTCTGCAATGTCGTTACGTTCCTCTTTTCCTTCACCTTTTACGTTCGCTAACTTCTGCACTCTAGAAGAGTGAGGATGGTATTGATTTCTATTTTCTTTGCTGCAATCTTGCTGTTCTCGCAAAGACAAATTTCTGCCAGCACATCTTTGGAGACCATCTCTTCCATTTCCAACCTCAGAATGCCTTCGCCCCTCCAACGTTACCTTCAACCTCTTTTGCTGTTCATCTGGACCATGTTCCTCAGGAGAAGAGAAAGAGCTAAAAGGTTTTTTGCAATGAGGACAACTACATAGGTTGGATAATGGGTGCTCATATGACTGTTTAGTATTTATACAACATGGGAATTGATTGCAATCTGACATTGAGGAATCACTTCGATTGTGAGTATTTTCCAGCTGATTGCCATTGCAGTTGTCTTGAGTGGAAATTCGACTCCCAAAACTTTCTCTTACTCGTTTTCTTCCATCATGGTCGCCACTTGTGCAGCTGGTAGGTATTCCCTGCCTGGTGGTTTCTGTAGGAATGAAATTTTGAAGAGAATTGCATCTATTTGCAGCACTTGATCTGTTTGTCTCTTCAGGAACCATCTTTGGACTTCTAGCCATGACAGGACTTTCTGCTTCGAGAAATTCTGCCCTCTGGTTCAAGATGTTTAAGCTGAATTCATGGCAATCAGCATCTACTTGCTGAGGATTTTGCAGAGCACTGTCTCTCTCCGAAACTGTAGGAATTTTTGGGGAAATGCCCCGCTGTTTTTGGTCATAATTGTAAAGCACATCCCTGAATGCTGCAGAGGCATCATTTAAAGTGAACGCATGATGATTCTGAAGACCTGATATCATAGCCCCTTGTAACGCCCACCAGGCAGATGCAGCAGCAAACGTTGCCACTGCAGCTCCATCCACTGTTTCTGCTATTTTTTTACAATTCCCAACTGGTACTTGTGAAGAGGACACTGTTTTTGGCTCTCCTGAAGGAAAAGACATAAAGGCTGCTGAATCTTGGTGAGCTGGTCCTTGCATTAGATGCAATATGAAGGGGTCTAGTGATCTTGCTATTGTTGCCAGTTCTGGAATATGGGCCAAGTGGGGAGGATTATGAAAGATTGGATGCTCAGAAGATCTTGATATATCAAATCCTCCAGTGATTGTTGAAGCAAAGGCTGCAGGATCGATGGAAAGTATTGAGTGCATGCCATGCATCATTGATGAACGGTCAAGTTGCTGATGAGTGGGCATTTCATGTATCCTCGTTGCACTCTGCAAAATATCTCTATACCCCAAATTGGAACCAGCATTGCAGGCAGAAGATACAGCCTGAGATTTATTCATTTTTTTAGTGGATAAAGTCCTCTGATGACATGATTCATCGGAATGCCTTGACTTGGTAGTCGTTAGAAAGTCAGATTTCACCTCATTAACGTGAATTTTCTCCATCTTACCCAGAGAGTTTTGATTACCACTAGTTCTGGCATCAGCATCCCTTGCTAATTTCAGATCTTGCAGATTCTCATGTAGGATATTTTGTTTCCCAGTAGAGTCACTAGCTTCATTCACATTGTTGATGCTCAAAGCATCTTTATCTAGAACTTTCATTTGGTCTATGTTAGAAGCACAGCTTGATTGAAAACCATTTCTGGGAAAGTTTCTTGTGGAAATTCTTGTGGAAAGCCCATCAAATGACTGCATGGCATTTATGCTGTCAGAAAGTGAGAGAATTCCTCGTCCTGCCTTAACACAAGCTTCCAATGTTGCCATCTCATTGAAAGATTCAACATCAGAATCAGGCATTTTTTCCGTAGAATCAATTGATAAATGAAGTGCTGGATCCAGCGTCTGACCAAATATCTTCAGACCCAAAGAATTACTTCCATCAGAACTGGTTATTTCACCATTTTGCATCTGATCATACTCTTTTCTGGCAGAATAAGCTTGCAGTGGAGTGCATGAAGCAGTCTACATTGAAGCACACAGATTTATATTAAACTTTGAGAGAAAACTTGACTCCAATACTACATACATAATTGTAAATTTTTCAAAAACTAAATAGACTGAATTAACAGAAGTTTTGAAAGGCAATCTGAAGAGAAGGCGAACCGGAAGCAAAAAGGGTTGGTGCAAGTATAAATAGGTAGATATACACATGCCTGAAAATAGCCTGAGGCAATGCAAAGGCCAGTTGACAGAAGCGTATCAGAAGCTGCTGCTGAGCAATTTTGTCGGGTAGCTGCAAGATTTGGAGCATGACCTACACCGGCCTTACGAGGATAAGGATGATTGGGTTTCCGCTTGGGGCGTGGTGGTGGGATATCAATGTCTTGTGCAATAGCTGTGAGGTTTCCTCCTGTTGATTGTTCTCGCTCCAACTGCAAACAAAATCAATTTTGTGTCATGCACCCTATTATCTATCATTCTTTCTGCTAGCTCAGTGGCTCACCACCTGTACCATATATATAGAGCTAAAATTTTATTCATCACATCATTTGATAAAATAATTTACATTCTTACTAGCTAACTTGATAAGTCAATTCTTCCGACCAGATATCAAGCGAGGTTTTTCACTCTCCCACAAAACTAACATTAAGAGGTTCAAGGCAACTCCTTTGGCAAGATTTTTTGACCAGAATGTTCAAAGTTTGCCCTTTTTCTTTTCACGTCCAAGTAAAGTCACATACCCTGATAGGATCAAACAGCATAGAAGTAATATACGAGCTAGAAGATAGTGGCCATATTAAGCTCTCGATGTAAGGGCTATGAACTCACTGAGAAAAGGTGACACTGTAAAGTCTCAACAGGATGAATGTGTGGTAACTGGAAATCCATAAAAACTGATATTTAAGGCATGGCATCCGGAAATGTTTCCAAGTAAAACGCATGAACTGAAGACTGATTCATGAGCGAAAGTCATGAAGGTTCTGGAAAAATATAGCAGTTTTGAACATTGGCCACATTGTTCTGTCTCCAATCTCATCCTATATAAAAATTGCTTACAAATTTGCAACTCATGTTCCATAATCCACCTGAGTGTATTCAAACCAGCTGTATATATAGAGAATAGTGTCACAAAAGACTACAAGAAAACCTAAAATCGTTATAGTGAAGAGCTACGTAATCCATGAAGAAAACATGCTTTTAGAGAAGCACGGGTGCAGAAAGGACAAGTGAAGTGAGTTTTGTCTCAAGCAAAGTTCAAAGCACAATAGAGACGATACATAACAGAGATTAAACATCTCAATGTAAGAACAGTATTTTGTAACTCCATAATACAAGGATCAGCAACGTTAACCTTCAAGGTATGAACTGAAATCAAAGACAAGATCCAAGGAGCAAACATAGACGTAGAGTGATATTTTTGAACTTGACCCAAATTTTTCATATTTGTATCTCTGGACCTTTCAGATCTATATGATACACAAATCCAGAAACTTTCTCTATGAGAAACACGGACAGCTTTGACTCCATAGAGACGTTGTCAAAATATAGTAATAGACAATCTCCAACTTTTTGAGCTACGCGTGTGCTCAGATACCATGGCATGACACGTACATCATCCAGCTGCAGCCTTAAGAACTTTGATTGTAGAAAACTGCGACTTTATCACAAGCAACTCATTTTCTTCTGAATTTTTGCATAATACTAACCCTACTACCATAATTTCATAAGTAGTGAAAAAACAATCCCAGATAACCAATGTGCCCAGCTTAGACATAGAAACTGAGGAAGAAAATTAAAGATTCATTTGCATTGTGTCCTGTAACTATTCTCGGGAAAGAAAGTATAATGGGCAGAGGAAATTGTTGATACCTTAGAGAAAAACTTTTGTGCATGACTTCGAATCTGAATCGCACTCTTTGTACCAATATGCTCTGCAAATCGTATTTATGAAAAAACCATATTCAGGTAATTTGAAATACTTCTCACTGATTTCAGTACAAATGGCACTGACTTATATACCAGAGCTATAAGAACCCAAGTTATAGGTTATCTAGAATAGCACTAGAAATCTAACGTTCTTAAGAAGATGCATTGATAGAAAATCATTTTGACACCTTCTATTTGTCGCCAGCCGCGGCCATATAATTTCAATGCCTCTAAAAACCTCTGATGTTCTTCTTCAGTCCATTTCTCACGTTGCTTTGTAATGGTATAGGGTTTCCTAACCTACACCCAAGGTCATTAGAAGATCATTTCAAACTTCAGACAAAATATTTTAATACATGACATGAGTATATGTCTGAACTAGAATCTAAGACTCATACGGCAGCTTCTATCAGTAAAAAGAACATGCATATTGCAAATCATTTCACCTATGTAGTAAAAATTCCAAAGCCACACAGGCAGGAGCAAAAATTTCAGTTAAAAAACACTGACAAGATAAGCATCGATTCTGAAGTTGGAAATGCTAGAACTAAGTATCCACCAAACATCCTTTATAAAGAAATGATGTCTCTGTGCTAAAGTGCAGGAAATGATCCTCCCAGTTAAAATGGCGGGGGCCAGGATACTTCTAAAGAAAATTCAAAGAATTCCCAACAACTTAGAAGTTCTAATACAAATGAGATTTCATCTGCCTAGACTCCATAGTTGCAAGGCCCTCGGGAAATCATGATTTTCCCATGCTGCGTTCAATGCCTTGCTAATATGATTTCGGTTCATTAAATTGGCTTCAAGGGCGATTAGAGGCATTGGTCCAGCCTTCCCATATACTTGGGCATGGGGAATCCTGGTTTGTGAGTCCTGCATTGAAGACCGCTTCACATTTGCAAAATTTCACAGCTTGACTACTTAAATGACCATATCTAGCAACCCTATGCCTCCTTAAGCTTATGACCACAGTTAGCTAACGGTAGGGCATTAGTCTTGTGTGCATATCATGTCCATAGATAGATCAAAAGGCTCAAGCAACCAAAAACACTTGAAGCACTGAACCGTACATGGAAAATATGAGAAAACTACCTTTAAACCATAGAACCCACAGTTCTGGAGGGTTCCCAGAACCGTGGGTCCTGGGAACACGGTTCATCTAAAAATTAATTAATTATTTATTTATTTTAATTTTCCCCCCAAAACCCCTCATAGCTCGTTTTGGGGGTGAGGGAAAAGAAATAATTAATTAATTGATTAATTATTTCACGGTTTATACGGTTCTGCCCAAAAAAAGATTATGAACCGTACGGTTCACAGTACGGTTCTCAGAACCGTACTGAACCGTTTAACAGTTCATTGATTCTATGCTTTAAACCGTAAAAAATCTCAATAAATATAACTCCTGAGTCCTAGACATTGGCATTTTAGAATCAATCACTGGCACTCCAAATAACAATATTCTCAAGCAATCCATTATGAGCTATAAACAGCAATGTACTGCAAAATTGGTGGAGTGGAAGAAAGCCAAATGCCCCAAAGTCTCTGCATAAGCCAGGTCATAGTTGCACAGAAACGTGTTTCTGGCAAAAACGTTCCCAGAAACGCGTTTCTATGACCAGAATCGCTGAACAGAAAAAAAAAAAAACCAGATATTATCAAAATTAGGGCAAATTTTTTAATTAATGCCTACAAATATCTGTTAAATTATTCTTACTATAGTTTAGCTAATTATTCTTACTGCCCTCAATTAGAGCTTTAATCTGATACCCTTATTGCCCCAAAAATAATAATAATAATAACAAAGTTTCTAAGAAATGTTCCCCCAAATCAGAAACAAGTTTCAGAAACATGTTTCTGAACCCGTTTCTAGAAACCCTAAGCAACTATGGACTAAGCCTTATGGAAGCACACTTAATCAGTAAACTTTAATTGAAATTATGGAGGAAAAATCTCGGGAAATATGAATTGCAATCAAATTGTAGTACACCACTCCGTATGCGCTAAGAACAGCAAGATTTTGCAAAAAAAAAAAAAAGGTAATTAGTAAACTCTAATTGAAATTATGGGGTAAAAAAACCAGGAAATATGAATTGCAATCAAATTATATTACACACAAGAAATTCCACTCCGTATGCGCTAAGAACAGCAAGATTTCGCAAAAAAAGAAAAGCAGGTACTCCTTCCAAAAACAAAAAAGGGAGCTACAAAAGGTTAAGAGCAAGCAGTCAATGGAAAGGACATCTGATTCTGATCAAGGCAAATGATGAACCACCAGAATAAGTAGCTTAACTATTAACACATTAGGGGCCCCTGATGTCACTCTAAACACTCTCATCTCCAAAAACTATGATGCACAAAAAAGAGGGCTTGCATCCTTCACTAATCCCAATCAACTGAGTCGCCTACCATAAAGAGAGGATCTGAATTTTGGTGAATTAGAAACAAATCTTCCTAGAATACTACAATTTTATAGAATTTCCTCCAGGTGCAATGTGGGGCCTTTCCAACAGCAGATAGATACTAAAACTTGAATTACCATTGGCACAAACATAAACATTACAAAGCTAGTAAAACTATCTTTCAATGTGGCATAGACTGTCAATTGAGATATTTATTGTGCTACATGTGTGAGGCAGCCAAGGAGAGCTAGTATGTCCAGAAATACTCAAGTAACTTGACCAGAATCACTTCCAAAATTAAAACTGAAATTTTTTTGCCAAGCTACCTAGCTCAAAGCGTACAAAATATCATGCTTCCCTGTTTTTTTTCCTTCAAATGACTTGTGCTGTACAGGAAATTGAAACTTTTCATCAGTGGCCACCCATGCTCCTCCTTTGGCATATATCGCACATGCTACAAAAGATGAACTTCTAGCTATGAAAAAATTTGTTCTTACTACAATCTCTGACTGTGCAAGCTATAAAACCCAGGATAAGGATCAATGGAATGCCTGACCATAAATCGAATGACCACCAAAACGAAGTGGTACCTTGACAGCTGATTCCTCCTCCAAAATGGAAAGCTCTCCAAATTCTACATTTGTTGAAACATCCTTGGCATCTACTAAGTAGAGAGGCCTTGCTCCAGATTTCTGTAAATAATCAAATTGCCTCCCAACATCCTGGAAAACCAGCAGCATTCAAAAACAAATAGAAAATCACAGGATAATTTAATCACAATCATAACAAAATCATAATATTAATGTCAGTATATTGATCATATTAAGATGAGGGTAGTTCGAATGGGCTGGGTTATCTTAATTCCCCGATAAGTAACATATAAGATAGAGAACTACATCTGCTAAGAGAAGTATCCACTTGTTTGAAATTCCAGTCTTGTATCAAAACTTCAATGAGCAGCCCCTCATAGTTAAGTCCGTGATAGAGGTGGAAAACATCATTTGCCAGACAGACATTTATAATCCTTAAATTCAAGGCTCTTTAGGCTGCGCAATCAAGAAAGGAGGACTGATTCATGATAAATATTGTGTCATCCCAAAATGGACACAAGCAGTCAATTGGTTAGGAAATCCTTTCCTCTCCATGAGGTCAGGGGTTCAAGTCCAATCCACCACACAAATGAGAACATACAAGAGAGAGAAAAATGGACATAAGTAGAGGGATGAACTTGGATCAATGCCCATGCTTGCAAAGATGAGACCTTACTATACCTACTTGTATGGATAAACTCCCTTAAGCTGGTGAGCTCATGGCTATAAAACCGTGTTAAGACATGAGAGAGAATTCATTCTCAACAACACTCTTTGGAGGAGAGCATTGACTTTGAAGAAACTGTTATATTGGTCATGCATGGAAATGATTAGCCATGGAAAGTTGTCAACACGGGTGAGCATCATTGCATAGGATTCAAGTATTAATCATATGGAATGAGGACCCCATGGATGTGATGTGAGCCTACTAGCAAGCCTCCATATTTCTGAAAGGAGTATCAGATTTGGACGTCACACACAAGCTCTAGGGAATTGGGGGCATAATACCAATTAGGATAATGTTTCCTCCTTGAGTTTGTTTTTAGATGGTATCAGATTCAGCCTTGTGGCCTTCAGTGTGTGAGATATGGAAGTGTAAATGTTGTTGGAATGAATTTAATGTTGGATTGACAATTATGTGTATTTTGATTGAGAAAACAATTTATAGTGATGGCTTGACATGCAAATCCCGCAATTATATTTGATAATTCGTAATATTAGCACCTCCGACCAGAGATGGCTCAAAAGGTGAGATCGACCTCCGGAACAGTGGAACAATCTACTCAATTACCATATTCAGTGAGTCATGCTCCTAGAGAATGGTAGTGTATTTGCTTGACAGCTTGAAGTTAGTCCTATAATTAGAAAGAATGTACCAACGTGGAACCAACTATTAACGGCATGGATTGTGTCAAGTGTAGGAGCTTAAATCGGGCTGAAAGTAAGAATGGAGAATTTCTTGTGCATGTTTGGATGGGCATGTGAAAGCACTAGACACCATTAGATTTGATGGTGTTTTGGCCTGGGTCTCACATAACAATAACGGATCTAGTAAATGAGGAATCACCAAGAAACCTCTAAGGGCGATTCCTCATTTGTTCTATTGAGGAATCACCCTTAGAATTTTGCACACTAGTAGGAGTTGGACTATTGAGTCTCATATGGTAATTGTGGAGTTAAATCTCCATATGTTGGATGGTTAGCCTAACATGTAGAGATTGTAGATGGACTTACCATAGGGCCAAACAAAGTGCTTGGCTTCTTGATGAAGGTCCAACTCCTTTCGCTTCTTCAAGAAAATTTCATTCTTTTCATTATAAATGGGAAACATGCTCTTCTTACATTTGATTCATTGAACTAATGTTTGTTTCTTGAATTTATGGTGTTGCTTGCCTCATCGTGTATCTAGCTAGCTTGAGGTCCAATTTTTAGTACAGCTATTACTCTTGTTTAGCCATTTTTGTAAGAGATATTGTGTTCAACAACATCTCTATTCTCTTTTTCAGCTTTTGCTTCTAGCCTCATGCACTCTTGGTCAATGTGCACTGCATGGGTTCTCTCCTTCTACATACCATGTCATCTTTCATCATTGTGGTTTGTCGATGTTGAGTCATATTTTTGGCTAGAACTCCATATGCATATTAGCCTGTTGGTGATCCTATGTGGTAATCTTGTTTTTTACGACTCCTTTAAAGTGCATTCATGTGCCCCAAGCATTATATTATTGCATTTTTAATAATTCTAGGAGCCTAGCCCTAACTCGTGCGACCTTCAACCAATATTAATAGGCATTGATGCCTCATTTCTAGAGGGATTTTCTTTTACTCTAGAGGTATAGCTAGAACACATTCTTATGGAAGGTCATTGTTCTCTATAAGCTTAATGATGATTTTAGTGACAATTTCGTATGCTTGTCCTCTTTCTATTCTCTCTATGATACAAAAAGCACAATGGGATGCACATTGGCATGAGTGAATGGCTAGCTTCCATCCACAACGGACTGAGTCTAGGGCACAAATAGATGAGGTATAGGTTGTTATAGATGTGTCACAGGTTCCAAATGAGGTATAACCACATGATCAACGTGATAAGGCAACGAGACACATATATAGGTTTCTCATACATACATAGAATAGGATCTATGTTATCTTACACATGGGAATCTAGACATAACTTTCTCCAAATGAGTCACTATTTGTTCCTATGATGGTACTTGTTAGAGTCCAATTACGACTCTATCCTGACCTCGGCACGGCCGGTTACCAAAGGGCCTGAGGCCAAGTATTGGCAAGGGCCAGTGACCGAGGAGAACATCTGTCCCAAGTTGGGACCGGAGGTCACGAGCAGTGACCCGGTGTGGCCGCCTGACAAGTTGTCAGAGATGCGGTGTGTCTTGATCGTCGGGACCAAAGTCATCAGTGACGAGATGCTAGCCGGCAAGTAGTCGAGGTGACCAAGAGGGTCACAGGTTTTGGCGGGGCACGGGGGTGGTACCCTATGAGTCACTCAGCATTCATAGGTCACAAGGGCCAGGCATGCCAAGTGGACTGATCACCCGCAGGTGGATGCCATGTGCCAGTTGACGGGAATAGCAGGTAGAAGGACTCAAGGAGGGGGTGCCTATGGTTGGGAGGTTCATTCTACACACCGGCTTCTAGGTTTCACGAGCTTGGAGAGACTAGCTTGTGACAATTGGTATCAGAGCCTCGTTCTAGAGAGAGAAAAAGTCGTTCTAGAGAGAGAAAGTGTAGAAATTGTCAGATTTTGCTTGTTTTTGAAGGATTTTTGAGGGAGAAAACGTGGGAGACAGATTGGAGAAGAAAGGTGGGCCTCCAGCGCTGATCTACACATCTTTTCAGAGTTGTTTCAACGATTTCTAGCAGGGAAAATTGGGCATATTTTGTTCCTACAGCTCCAGCACATTTTTTCAAAAGGATTTTCGCTCATAACTTTTTGGAACCTTCTCAGATCCTGATCAGATTTTGGGAGCATGTTCCTAGTATCCATAGCGATCCTATAGAGCCATCATACGCCGGTTTTGGAGCAGATTTGCCTCTGTTTCGCTAAAAAGTCGGTTTCCAAGCAAAAAACAGGTCAGATTTTTGGATTAGACATAACTTCTCCGATTTCTGCTGTTAAGGTTTCAGATTGGGCCTAGTAGGAGGGCGATCTACTGCCAATTGACCGTTCGTGAAAAGCTTCTGCCGTTTGGAAGAAATTCGACGTCAAACAGCCCGCTTTTTTCCTGTTTTTTTCAACTTTCAAGCCGATTTGGTGCCCAAAAAAAGTTCTTTACCGACTTTTGTACCAGCGTAGGACGCAAGGGAAGTACTACCTGTCCTTGGCTTTGTTACTTTCCAGTTGCCTTTTGTCTTTTTCAATTCTAAATTATCAATAGGCTGAACATTTCCTTTTTCCTGACTGTGTTTCAATAAGTGCAATTTCTAGCTTGATTCCGTGTTGTCTCTGTTTTTTGTTTCATAATGGAAGATGATAGAGTTGATATTCCGCTCAGTCCACCTATTGCTCTTCCATCACCACCACCCAGCCATGTGCTTAGTCCTACCCATAATCCGCCTACAGTGGCTGCCCGTTCGCCTGCTAGTACTTCCCCTTCTGTGCAAGCTCGCATGGATAGTGTGGAAAAGACCGTCGCAGAGATGCGAGCGATGATGGTAGCTGGTGGTTATGCGTCTTCCTTACAGTATGCTCCACCTTATCCGTCTTCTGTTGTTCGTCCTATGTTACCTCCACCCTATCCAGAGGACAAAGATATTAAACCTACCCGTTTCGCTGGAAACACTCCCCAACGCAATACTGATATCGTAGATCAGTGGTTGCATAAGTGGGAAGAGTTTTTTGATTTGAAGCAGTCCCCAACTGATGAGGGTTGGCGGGTCCGCAAAGCTGCTTACCATTTCACTGATTTTGTTGACAGGTGGTGGCACAAATTGTTGAAGTCTAATCAGGCTCCATCCACCTGGCTTGAGTTTAAGCGAGCTTTTAGAGCTCAGTTTATTCCTCCACATGAGCATGTGCGTGTGACGGATGCTTGGCTTTTGCATCGTTAGAGGCAGTACATGGTGCAGGAATATGCTGATAGGTATCATGAGACGCTTATCAAGATTTCGGAAGAGATTCCCGAGTGGCTAGTAGTCCACAAGTTCATATTTGGCCTTCATGAAGAGTTGAAACCTTCAGTGCTTAATGAAGGGTGCAAGACCTTAGAAGAAGCAGTTGCTACAGCTCTCAACTTTGAAGGTAATGTGCGCACCAAGGCTGAATCTGGAGCGCCAAGCTGGCCTCAAAAGAAGGGTTCGCGAAAGTCTGGCCAAGCTGGTCAGAAAGGCTTTTCGCAGAAGGATCTTATCCAGATGCAGCAGACTTTGAAGCGCAAGGCGGGATCTCCTTTGGCTCATCAGGCTTACAATAAGTCTCCTCTCAGTCCAGAACAAAGGGACAAGTCCAAGAAAGACGGATTATGCTTTTTCTGTCTTGGCAAGGTTAAGAAGTGGCCGAGGCCTGCCGATATACGCCAATTACAATCTTTCTTATGTTTATGCAAGTTCTATTGGCAGTTCGTTAGGAACTATTCCAAGGTAGCTGCTCCTTTGATGGACCAGTTACGGAAAAACAGCATTGTAGATCGGTGGGTTGCTGAAGCTCAGCACAGGTTTGAGAACTTGATGGAGGCGCTGGCCACGGCTCCAATTCTCAAGTTTGTTGATACCCAAAAACCGTTTGGCCTAGAGACGGATGCAAGTGGCATTGTCGTAGGTGCAGTGTTGAGCCAAGATGGTATACCCGCACAGGAGCAAGAGCTGTATGCGAGTACATGCGCTCAAGGTGTGGAGACATTATTTATATGGTGCTGAGTTTTATGTGTACACAGATCATTATACTTTAAAGTATTTTGCATTCAGCCAGATTTGTAAGACCACCAAGCTCGGTGGGCCGAGCTGATGCAGGAATTTCATTTGGAAATTCGCTTTCGAGGAGGGAAGGAAAATGTGGTCGCTGATGCACTATCGTTGGTACTGCATCAGATGAGCCTTGCCTGTAGTTGACAATGATCTCATGGAGGAGATCAAGAGGGCTCAACAAAAGGACCCACATTGTCAGTGTGTGTAGCCTATGCATGCAAGTTAGTCGACCAAGCGAAAGAGTCAGCCTCGCCTGTCGCTTCCGTAGAGGAACACACCAGTACTTATTTGACATACACCGTGAAGGAAGGTATGTAGTTGAGAAAACAGAAAAGTATTCGTGCCAGACACGAAGGATCTTCATCGTAAGATACTTCATGAATGCCATGATAGTCCCTACGCAGGGCACCCTGGTATTGATAAGACTAGTGAGCTTTTGAGAAGGCATTATTTCTGGCCACGATTGCAGCGGGATGTAAGAGAGTACGACCAGCGTTGCACGGCTTGTCAGGTGAACAAGGCCGAGAGAGTAAGTCCTCCGGGCTTGCTACATCCACTTGAGATACCTACAGGAAGGTGGGAAAGCATCTCTATGGATTTTATTGTTGGGCTACCCAAGACCCAGAATGGATTCAATTCCGTTATGGTAGTGGTAGACATGTTTTCCAAGATGGCTCATTTCATCGCAACGACCAAGAAGGTCACAGCTCCGCAAGTGGTTGAGTTGTTTATTCAGAATATTGTCAGGTTACATGGTCTTCCGAAGTCCATAGTTTCTAACAGGGATCCCAAGTTTACGAGAAATTTCTGGATTGAGGTGTTCGCCAAGTTGGGAACACAGTTGCGAATGAGTAGCTCTGAGCATCCTCAGACGGATGGCCAGACAAAGCGAGTGAATCAAATCTTGGAAGATATGCTTAGGGCATATGTGAGTAGTATGCAAACAGAATGGGTAAAGCATTTACCGCTATTGGAGTTCGCGTACAATGATAAGAGACATGCATCCACTGGATTGAGTCCATTTGAGCTCAACTATGGTTTCAGGCCATTGAGTCCTGCAATCATAGGAATTCCACATAGGGTACCTAGTGTTGTAGAGCTTTTGGCTCAGATGCAACAGAAGATAGAGTTGGCATGAGATAACTTGTCCAAAGCTGTAGCTAGGGCAGAGAGTTATGCTCGTGAGAACCGTACCTATCGGGAATTTGAGAATGGAGATTGGGTGTATTTACTAGTCCCTTCGAAGTCGAAGGTGCTACGCACAGGAAAGTGCACCAAGTTATCTCCTAGGTATTGTGGACCATGGTTGATAATTAAGAAGGTGAGCCAAGTAGCTTATAAGCTACAGCTACCTGTGGGATGCAAGGTGCATCCACTATTCCATGTTAGCAAACTGAAGAGATGTTTGCACGATGGCGATAGCCTGGTGAAAGGTCTAGTGTCTCTTGAGGAGAAAGACACCACAGATTATGAGCCAGAAAGGATCCTAGAGCGAAGGGAGTGACGATTGCGAAATCGTCTCCTTCAAGAGTATCTAGTAACCTAGAAAGGGCATCCGTTGTCAGATGCTACCTGGGAGACGCGACAAGTGTTGTAGAAATCTGACCCAGAGTTTGTCATCGAGGACCGATGACTTGCCAGAGGAGAGAAGGATTGTTAGAGTCCAGATACGACTCTATCATGACCTCGGCACGGCCGGTTACCAAAGGGCCTGAGGCCAAGTATTGGCAAGGGCCGGTGACCGAGGAGGACATCTGTCCCAAGTTGGGACCGGTGCGTCACGAGCAGTGACCCGGTGTGGCCGCCTGACAAGTTGTCAGAGATGCGGTGTGTCTTGACCGTCGGGACCCTAGTTGTCAGTGACGAGATGCTAGCTGGCAAGTAGTCGGGGTGACCAACACAGGTCTTTGGCGGGGCACGGGGGTGGTACCCTATGAGTCACTCAGTATTCACAAGTCACAGAGGCCAGGCATGCCAAGTGGACTGATCACCCACAGGTGGATGCCATGTGCCAGTTGACGGGAATAGCAGGTAGAAGGAGTCAAGGAGGGGGTGCCTATGGTTGGGAGGTTCATTCTACACACTGGCTTCTAGGATTCACGAGCTTGGAGAGACTGGCTTGTGACAGTACTTATATATGGTAGTGCTCCTATAGTACCACAATAGTTTTCTCAATCAATATGATTGTTCTACTCAACATTTATATATCATATGGCTATTTCTAGTAATATATATATTGAGGACTCATGCATGGTCTATAAGGTTGGCTCGGTCAATGGCCACTACATATACATGGCACTCATGGCTAATTGCGTAGCATCATATATCATTGTATAAAAAAGAGTCTTCCATGTTATTGGCTTTTGTTCTCTTTGTCCATTCAAACCATTCTAATATCCAAGGTGCAAACATGTTTTTTGTTTTAAAGATTTCTAAAACCTCATACATGTTTTGGTGCCTTCTATGGTGTATGTAACTACTGGTATCACTTTCTTGCTTTGAAATATACCTTTTGTGACATCATCTTTAGTATATGTGTTTCTGTATCAATTTCTATTTTCTTGCATCAGCATTTTCTTTATGCCAATGTTGAGGACAATGTCTTCTTGAGGAGTAGTGCAAGTTATGCACCATTTACACGTCGTATCTTGGGCTCTAATCCCTCACTTATTTTGTCCCATGATACCTCCTTATCTCATGTGACCTGGCTTATGGAAACGTTTGATTAGGTGTCTTAGGAATATTGGGTCCTTCAAATTGCGCATTGACCTAGCCCTATGTGAAGCCTACCAATCATTCACCGTTTAGACCAAAGTTAGATGGAATCAATAGAGCACTTGACATATAGATAACCACCCGACCATGGATAACAAGCCCACGATCACCCCCAAGCCTATGAGATAGCACCAACATCGCCAATCAATCCACTAAGGTGTAGTTATTGCATCCCATACCATCGTAGCCCATTCCACAAGCAAGGTGTGTTGCCTAATCTGCCATGCAAACGCATGTCCAATCTATGTGTCCCATAACTAGCCCCAAGCTAGCACTTGGGGTCAATATTAGCCAACTATAATGAACCTTGAGTGCTAATCACCAACTACAACCTAACCTCATCGAGCTTCCCCTAACCCAAGGCTAGACGTTGGCTAACCATAGTTAGTCAGGGATGTGATCACTAAATTAGGAGAATCTAGAACCATTACGTAGGAGACAACATTGTTCTCCATTAGTCTTATGATGTACCTTAGTGTCTATTTATTATACTTTTTGTTAGAAACGTTCTCTAGAGCTGCTCTAAGCAAACTAGCAAGTATCAAGAATGAAGTTCCTCCCCCCTAGCAATTGGCCAAGCCAGTCATCAAAACTCTATGTCTTGACCTAACTAAAAAGTTTAGTGATTACTAACAACCAACCCCATGCCTCACCATGCATCGGTGATCAGAGGAGCACTAATGCCTACTATCAACTGGCCTTAATCCTGCATACATACCTAATGACTACGTTCATGACAATCATTTGTGACTTGCCTTATTGACCATTAACATTGTGGACACACCATGTCGCATTTGGCGACACACCTAACTTAATTTGAGCTAGGTTCCTAGCTTGACCATTGGTCAATATCAAATATGCTATCATCTGACCCTATTGGCAACTAGTTAGTCCAATGGCTCAAGTTCACTCCATTACTAACCCTAACATTTTCCGCCCTTCCCTAATTAGAAAGTCATCAATCCTAGATGAGATAACTCGATACATTCTCCATAGCCTATGCTGCCTCCCCCATGTGTCCTCTGACACTAGTAGTTCCATCTGGGGTACTAGGTCCTACTGAATAATGAGAGTCCTCAATCATGAATCTCCCATCTGATTTTTGAGGTTACTTGATCCTCTTGGAGAACGCAATTTCCAAATCCTCTTCAATTCCCATGTAGAACTAGTAACAATTAGATGTACTTGGAGAATGTGATTCCACGATCACCTTTGTCTCTTTTCCATTACCTGCTTAGCTAAGTCTATGGTCAAATATGCCTTGCTCTTATAATGTAACCAACTTTGAAACCAGATTACTACTCTACTATTAGGGATGTATGCAACATCCTTGTGCTTCTTCTGTTTAATAATGGCTATATTATGTTGCTCTCTTTTCTCTTTATACCGACATAGAGGATGGCGTCTTATAAGGAGGGAGGAGTTATAGGTGTCCTATTAGTGGTCACGTGGGCCTTGGCCCTTCATCTATTATTTGACAACACAAAGGCATGTATTAGTTTGTTGATTGATATCTAAATCCCGTTATTTGGTCACACTAATGTGGTCACATAGCTCTAATTTGGGCTCCATAACATCATCAATACACTTATGCTCCTCATTGCATAGGAGCTACACATTCCAAAAGTAGTTTACAGCATAACTTGGACTCAGCCTCAATACAGATGAGATTAAAGCAAGTTCTCTATTTACTTATCTACCACGAGCTTGCTATCATTTGACCAGCATGATTGCATTTCTCTTCAACTTTGTCAATGCTATTGGGTGGACTGATTCATTAATAAAATATTAAGAATAACGCTCAAACTTTAAATCGTATGTAGCAAACCTTGAATTACTGTATATACCCATGGCAAGTCTAGGATATAAGAACAAATTTGCGACTAGTCATATCAAGGTTGTATGTAAAATTTGAGTTGTTTTCAATCTTTCCCTCCGATTTTTCAGGTGTGTTTCAAGTAAGAGGAACTCATAATTTAGAGAATAAAAAGTTACAATTATGCCTGTGCTGCTAAGCTTGTGAAAATAGACATTACGTAAAAGCATATTGAGAACTTCACAAGTATTGAAACTGCACATGTGAATGGTAATTGGTGCAACATATGTACCTTCGAGATCGCAACCAAGGAAGAAGTACTCATGCTGAGTCAAAGCTCGCAATAGCTTTAGCCAGCAACGACAGAAGAGATTATAGTCACTATTGCGTTTCTTTGGCTCGAATAAACTTGGGTGAAGATCCTAAAACTAAAATCCAAGAAATCCTTTATGGAGTGAACAGAAATGTCCAAATAAAAGCCACTCGGCGAACTGCTTTGCTGTGATAAATGAGAAGAAATAGCTGTGAGTTCTCTCGATGCCTGTATCTGCTTTAAGTCTACCCTCTCGTTGTCATTTTCCCATTCATATCTCACAATATAAGCTTTCGCGGCGTCTCTTAAATTGCACTAAAATCTCAAAAATGAGATATGTAGCTAGCTTATAGAGAAACATCTAGACTCTTTAACGAATTCCTAGCTAACACACGGAACTTGCCGGCTGGCACAATCTCAATCCTCGTCATGACCGGGAAACTAAAACTCAAAAAACTTCTTTTGACAGTTAGGAGGATCATGGCCTAGCAGGTGCACTAAGTAGCCAAGCAGAAGAGGCGTGAATAAAAATATTTTAGTAACTGCTAATCTGACCAATTATCACAACGTGGATTTTAACATTCTTAGTCTTTCATCAAATTATACTTCTATGTTATAACAATCTTCGCATTAGTCTATCATCAATCCTTGTATGTTCATATCAATCACCTCGGTCCTCAGCAGTATATAATCAATTTACACTTCAAAGTTTAATATCAATCATCTCATTAGTGAGTCATCAATTTACAGTTCAATGTTAATATTACTCACCTCATTAATGTATCAAATCATCAATTCACACTTCAACGTTGATATCAATCACCTCATTTATGTATCAAATCATCAATTCACACTTCAATGTTGATATCAACAATCTTAATATCAATCACCTCAGTAATGTATCAAATCATCAATTCACACTTCAATGTTGATATCAATCACCTCCTCGATGTATCATCAATCTACGCTTCAATGTTAATACCAATCACCTCATTAATGTGTCTCATTAGTAGACTAAGAAACGGAGACGAAAAAATCGCAGACAAAACTGAAACAAATGAGATGAAAATCAGAAATTCATCAACATCCAGCAAAGAATCCGTTGCATATATACATTGAAACGGAAGTGGAACAGCAGGAGCAGTTAGTTGGATCGTGCGAGCCATCCGACGGGGTCAGCAGCAGCAGACGAACGGCGAGAAAAGAGCAACGACGAACGACGAAAGACGAAAGGCGAGAGGAAAGAGCAGAAGAAGGAGAGAAGAAAGAACGCTTTTCTCGAGCAAATTTATGAATAAAACACTCTCTCGCTTGCCAATTGCCCGCCATATTATCTCTACTTTTCGTTTAACTATTCTTTATTTTTATTTTTTTAATGAAGAGTTTTGATTTTGGGCCGTCTTTGAACAAAGCCCCGCCTCAAATTAAAGCGTGTGGCGGAGGACGAGGCCGGGCTGTAGGGTAGGTTCGGGCTTTTGCGCCGGTCTGGCCCCGGCACCGGGACCCCTGGCCCGAGGCTACCTGGTACCTCCCTAAGTCGTTTCCTCGCACCTACCCCCCCCCCCCTAGCTTGTGGGCCCCGACCTAAGACCACCAATACAGCCCCGGGTTGGGTTGGGTAGGGTAGAACCAAGGCTGGTTTTTGATCTAAAATCAATGGGGTTTGGAGTCTATTTTGGCCTTGCTTTGCAAAGGCAATGGAGTTTGGAATAAAGTCCATCTTAAAGTACAAATCTTGATGAGGGCTTTAACTTTTTGGATTGAGACCTTGGTTAAAGGCCCAACTACCCCACATGTAAGTCATCATGGAAATTAGCAAACGACATTTAGTGAATGGCAAAAATGTGACTTTGCATTTGCCTTTTTTTTTAAGCGAGATGCAATTGATCCAAAGCAAGCATACATCTCATGGATTGTTTGCATGACAAAACTTGCTTGCTAGGCAGTTGGAATTATAGTGAATACTCTTGGGCTACTCCTGATCTACTGGAGGTGACTTTTGTTAGAATAGGTAACGTGAACGGAGGAAGAGACAAAAAAATTGTTGCGGAACAACTCTCCCGTTATTATGGGCTACTACAAGCAAGAACAGTCTAAAAGAATGTAAATGCAAAGATATAATCATAGCTCAAGCGTTCTCACCAACAGGATCTTAAAAGTAATTCATACTCAAACAAACATGATTACAGTCCACCGAAAAGATTAGATGATGTGTGGTATTACTGTAAATTGGTTTTTAGTATGAAGTTCAGTTCAAAACGTAAAGAAGTGATAATGCAGCATGATTATACAAGTTCCTCAAGCGTCAAAGATAGTCATCGTCTGATTAGATACTACTGAGTCGTTGACATTCGTGATCTGATCAGAGTGAGTGAACAAGCATGAATAAGCAGTAAGAGTGTAATCAAATCACAACATCATACATCTATGTTAAACATAGATGATAGAACGTGTCGCTTTGATATTACAAATAAAGCTTGAACAACATTGAATACGTTACAGCCAGAAATGGAGGCATAACTTGGATGCACGATATCATTCGCTCTATTGGCGGAGCATCTCGTATACAACGCATTCTTGTAATTTATTACAATAAATATTTAGTTACCAACTATGTAAGTCATTGTACTCAAGAAGTCTTTGAACCACAACGACAGCTATACAATGTGTACATAAGTCAAGTAACTCGAAGTCGCCGGAATTCTCAAGTTTGTCATGGACTTCGATCGGATATCTTCAGAATAGACTTTGGTCATATACTTCACATTTTTCGCATTTCTTGGAAGTAGCTGGAGACGTTTCTCGTCGAAATAGACACGCTTCACATTTTCGCATTTTGCTGAAAAACTCGAAGGTGTTGAAAAAACCCGAAGGTGTTGAAAAAACCCGAAAGTAATGAAAAAAATCTGAAGGTGTTGAAACTAATGTCAAAATAGACTCATTTCACTTTTGTCGCATTTTGGGAAAATGCGAAAAGCCGACAAATAGTTCATTTGTTGAACTAAATTGAATTGTCGCATTTTGGAAAAATGCGAAAAAGTCAACAAAAGTTTACTTCTTTGAAATAGTTGGAAAAAAGTTATTGTCGAAAAATTGTCGCATTTTTTTGGGAGCTGAAAAAATACGAATTGTGCGACAATTAGTTCATTTCTGCAGACTGTTGTAAACATAGTGTATTTCTACAGACTTGTACAATATCCAGATTTGTTGAAGTCGTTGAAGCTGGCCAAGTCTTCAATGATCTTCAAATAACTGAATTTGACATTCGAATGTGAAAAGAGAACATGAATGGTTCTTTAGTCATTACCCATGGATGAAGATCAACCAGAAGTCCGATGCAGTCGTTCTTCGAATAGTTCAACTGTCTGAGTTTTGTGATTCCTGCAGGTATCAGATGAGCAGACATAGAACCAAAGAAGGTTGCATCTGAAAAAATCTTGAAATAGAAAATAGTATTTACCAAGGAGAAAATTGTGGACTTAATTTCTAACAGTCTCTCTTAAGGTCACGGTTTGTGTCTTCGTCAGGTTTAGCATGCTAAAAAACTTTTGATGCTTGATCCTGGAAAGCACTTTGGTGAATATGTCTGCAACCATTTCTGTTGTGGAGCAGTATTGAAGAGTCACTGCCCTGAGAAAACCTTTTTTCGAATGAAATGATACTGGATTTCGATGTGCTTAGACTTGGCATGAAATCTGGGATTCAAGGACAGTGAAATACAGCTCAAATTGTCACATAGAATGATAGTAGCATGGAACTAAGTGTGATGTAAGTCGAAAAGTAATAAACCTATCCATATAGCTTATTTTGAAGCTTGACATGCTACGATGTACTCGGCCTCGAGCTTAACTGTAGTTTTTGTAAAAATTACAGCAAATAATATCGTAAATCTTTCTTGTGTAAAGATGAATTCCGCAAGCAACACACATAAGAATAATGACTCGCTGCTGCTAGAGATGTGTAGATATTTTCCAATAGAGAATCCCACGCCAGGAACATGTGAAATTCTAAGCATTGAGGTAATCATTGAACATTTCTAGTATATTTTTGTTTATCATCATTGTTAAGTGTCAGTATCTTCGTCCCATTTTTAATCGATTGAATGTATTGCAGACACCCCGGCAAAATGACTCATTTAGCTATGCATGGTGTACTCTATACAATGCCAAATTATTTTTTGAGTGATACAATCTTCAAGAGGATGTTGATATTTCAAAGGTGAGTTATTAGCCCTTTCCATTTTATCTTCATGTAATATATTGTTTCTTATTAATATTCATCTAATATATTGTTTATTGCAGTTACCCTCGATGATTATACAACTGGCAAAGTGTACAGATTTTGACAGGAGCTCATCTTTAGTCTATTGGCCAGGTCAACTGCTAGACCAGAGACTGATGCTGGGCTTTCTAAGCCAAATGATGTTCAGATTTTAAATGAGGCTGGGCAATTTGTAAATACCCAAGCTGAATAGATAGACATAGTTTCTTACTAATATAGAGATATAAACATACATTGAAAACCGACATATAGTAAATACAAAAAACGAATTTGCACAATTGTATAAAATCCCTAAATTCAGGGTGATATTTTATTGAATACAGATATCAGTTTGTACAATTGATTATATGGATTTTCATTGTTCTTCTACAATGTTGATATTTGTTGGAAGATCCTTGCAGGGTGTTGTGTTTTCCTGTCTTTTTCGTATCTGCATGAAAGATAAGAAACTTGTTAATTTCTTATTTCTATGAACAAAGTTACATATATAATCATTGACTGATTTGCAAATCACAATAAAATCTTACCAGCTTTCCATTGATAATAAATCTAAAGTGTTTAGTAGAATTTCATTGTGCATTTAAGATCAACTCTTGTCTGATATAACTCAAGCTCCAATAATCCTCCACTACAATTTTAGTTAGCAAATCTTCATTGTTGAAACTGTGGACTTCTTTTCGATCTGTGTGACCATCCATTTGAAGGTCTTGATCCAGTGTCATCCAGGTCCCACTTATTCGCTTCCATCTCTGGTAACTGAATGTAAGACTAAGCATTTGTCTCGCAACGAAATATCATAGAAGATTTCTTCATTCTACATTCAATATCTCCAACTGCCTTGCATTTCCAACCCACATCATTTGAAAGAGTGTCATCTGGCACATCCTTACAAACAAATAATGTTGGTGTTCTACGAACATTTGCATTTGAAAAAAAAAACTACAAATACATATAAGGACATAAACCAACTTAATCTATTGACTTTTGATCCAGTGTTCGCTTTCATTGAGTTTTTCAAATCTAACAGCAATTTGCGTCTAAGAGATTCTGACAGGATACTATCAGGTGCAAGTCATTCATCACTTCCAAAATGTGGCAGTGGTATATCTTCAAGCTTTCCGAAACCTCCATGCATATCTGGAATGTACTTGGACTCGTAGAAAAATATATCACTATATGCAAGCTCCTTAGAAGTTCTTCCTCTGTATTGTAATTTTCCATTATCCGAATGAATCACATCCAATATACTTGCCGGGGATTGTGCTGGCTCCCATTCGCTTATGCTAGATGGAAATCTGCAAGAATACAATACATATATGATAACTGATATGATTTCAACAAGTTTCAAAAGCATGAATGTTAAAATATAGATCCCAAATTTTTTTGAGCTTACAGTTACATTTTTGGCGATCATGAACATTGAAATCTTGTAGATACAATTCCGAATGCATATAGGCATGCTGAACCAAGACTTCTGAGATTGATTGCCCTCCTGGAAAAGTCCTAAAATCAAGGATTTTGCTTTCCAGTATGATTTGAATGTCATCTTTGCCTTCTTCCTTGGTCTAAACATGTCTTTTGAGGACAGATGTAGTAGAACCCATGAGTTTTTTATATATCTTGTTGGTTTCCAAAATCCAGCTTCATCCTTCTCATTGTGAAGAATCAACGATTCAATTTTAGATCTTCGTCTCCTGGCCATAGTGATTGCTTCCAAAGTTTAGTGCCAAATTCTCAAATCTATGAAATTCCGGATCAACTCGAAGTTATATGATACTTATTAAATGTGAACAGGCAACTGGACCATGATAACAACATGTCGTAACTGTGCTTTTGGTCTAACTGTAATGCATGTCACCAATTCCAATGCATGAGATTACTTACTGCTGGCAAACCTGTGTAGTTTGAAATTTACGAACATATTAACCAATGTGGTTAAATATTTAACTAGAGACAATGTCATCAAGCAGATTCACACGTTCGGGACAGACATTGTCCATCAATAGCATTCTCCCATCCTGCCCAACGGCAAGCTTAAAATTTTTAATTTTTATAACTTTATTATTTTCATCTACGTTACGTAGATTTCAAATATATGCATTTTCATTGGGCCACATGGCGGATGAAACTAAGAAAAAAATAAAAAACATCTTTACAAAGGGTCTTTTTCATTTTGGAACTCCTCTAATGAACCAGAGACCCTAGCCGAAGTTATTAACTCTAAGGATGCTGTGAAGTGGCAAGAAGCTATGGAAAGCGAGTACAACTCACTTTTGACGAACCAGACCTGGACACTGGTTGACTTTCTCACTCACAAGAGAGTTATCGAAAACAAATGAACCTTCAAGAAGAAGATCAACTCTGATGATTCCATCACAAAGTGGAAAGCACGGCTGGTGGCTTAAGGATTCACTCAAGTCCAAGGAGTGGACTATCAAGAAATTTTTAGTCTTGTTGTCAAAATGCAGTCAATCAGAACTCTGATTGCATTAGCATCCGCGGAAGACCTTGAGATGCATCAAATGGATGTCAAGATGTTTCTCAACGGCTACGTCGAAGAGGAGCTGTATGCCTTCCAATCAAAAAGATTCGAAGTCAAAGGCCAAGAGCACAAAGCGTGCAAGCTGCACAAAGCAATCTATGGTTTAAAACAAGCCGCAAGGGCATGGTTCGAAAGAATCAATGCTTATCTTGTTCAACTGGGTTTTGCAAACAATTTAACTGACTGTAATGTTTATTCCAAGCATATTGGTGTCCATTTAGTTCACATAGCTCTATATGTAGATTATGCATTTATTTTGTCTAACGACACTTTTTTACTTCACACTACTAGGAGTGATTTGTTGTAAAGTTACCTTTACAAGCTTTACTTCCGGCGCCACCGGCACCAGCAGTGCCCTTGCTACTCCCGGCGCCATTGTGACCAGAATCCAGCCGACGCCAAGTTCCTTTGGCTGAAAATCTTTGATCGGTTCTAGCGAAGTTAACAGAGCTCAGATTGATGTGCAATCACCTCACACGATCTAGGCATGATTAAAGGAAGCCTGGGGATCAATGAATTCTAGAGAGAGAAAAAATGCTTTACCAGCTTGGGTAGAATACTTGGTATGAGGGGAGGTGGCTGTAGCGCAGGCATCCCAAAGGGAGCCGGGAACCACGACTTAGCTTCCCAGCCTTCAACTCTTGCCATCCAAACTCACTTGACATACAAGCAGCCAACTCGCCAACAACGATCAGACTTAACCAGCTTGAAGTTCCGAAAACCAACATTGAGATACAACCTGGCGCCATGCCAGATCGGGGGTCCCGATGTGGGTGACTTCCCTCCAAGCAAGCCGCCCGACATACATCAAACTTAACCAACTCGAAGCTTCGTTACAAACGAGTAACATCCATTCCAAGCAAGCGGTCTGACTTACATCATACTTAACCAACTGAAAGCTTCGTCATGAGCGCTGGAAGCCAACTTGGCGCCACGCCAGACTGGACAGCCATAAACATGTAACATCCACCCAAGCAAGCCATCCAACTCAGCCGACAGGTTAGAGCCCGTTTCCCAAGAGCTTAACCCATGCACGTTCATGCAAGGAACACTCAGAACCACAAGCCGTGACAAATATGGAAACAACCAGTTCCTGGACCAAATGGTCCCGACATCATACCGTTGGCGCCACGGACCGAATGGTCCCGACGGCATACCGTTGGCATCCCGGGATACGACCCTCAGCTATGTGCCAAGTTAAAAATTTTGAAAGCGGCCTTACAACTGGCGCTTTTACCGAATACTGAAACCCAGAAGGTAATCAGAGTCAGTTTGAGAAAAATCCCACTTTATTGATAAATCTGAGAAGGTTACATTTCAAGTGTGTGACCGACCCTAGTCTCCGGGGCGCTAGCATGCCAAGGCGAGAGCCATGACAACATTCCAGCAAGGGAGGCTGAGACTTAGTTGAAGCTCGCCCTGAGTCGCAACCCGCACTCCCCTATAGTATTGGTGTGATTCGGCACCCCCCCTCATACCAAGCACTCTACCCAAGCTGGTAAAGCACATTTTTCTCTCTCTAGGATTTTCTCTTTCTAGAAAGTCATTTTCTCTCTCTAGATTTTATTGATTCCCAGGCTTCCTTTAATCATGCCTAGATCGTGTGAGGTGATTGCACATCGATCTGAGCTCTCTGGACTTCGCTAGAACCGATCAAAGATTATCAGCCATAGGAACTTGGCGCCGGCTGGATTCTGGTCACAGTGGCGCCGGGAGCAGCAGGGGCGCTGCTGGCGCCGATGGCGCCAGAAGTAAAGCTTGTAAAGGTAGCTTTACAACATCCACCCCACCTTTATCAAATCTGATGTCCTCATCAGATGTCAGATTAAAGTAAAGGTGTTTCCCAATTAAAATAACTATACATTTAAGCTACTTGGCACAGTACTCAATTTACTGGCCACTTTTTATTAACATTGAAGCTGGCACACCACAAGTCGGAGGCTCAGCTCTTTGTACTGAAAAATTACATAACTTGAAAATATATCTTTGTTTGGGAAAAGCGTAGATTTGATATCGCTTTCGTAAAACCCGAGAACCTTATTAACTGGTGACAGAGGCCTTTCTTTGAAATGTTCGCCCCTGTCGCTTCTGACTTTCGACTTTGGAACTCCTTTGAGCTCCTGATTTGTCCTTGATGCACTTTGTGTTGAGCTCCCTGAGCTCCAGATTTGTTCAGTTCCGCACAGGTATCAAGGCTCCCTGAGCCGAAGGATTTATCGTTTGATTGCCCACTTTATGGTCCACTCTGTGCCTTGTTGCTTCTGCACCTTGATTTCTCTCCTTGTCCAAGCCTGATCTTGATACTTTTCCATCTTGGCTCTTTAAGGTAGGCAAAGATTGAGTACTCCGCAATGCACCTCTCACTTAGCTTGAAGTAGCTCTTTGAATCAGCCCAAATGTAACCATTGACCTCGTGGAAAGCCAAAGGGTCGCACCAGTTTGATCCGCATCCGAACTATCTCTTCGCGTTTGTTTGAAGCACCATGTCCGTCGCGCAAAACTTGACTTTCACAATTCCATCACTGGTTAGTTGCCTCACAGTCAAAACAAGAAGTGTACATCGAGCTTGGCTTCAAGTAGCTCTCTTTGAATCAGAAGCATGCACCCAGAGTTTGCACTAATCCGATCTCAACGCGAACTGTCCCTTAGCGTCCGTTCGAAATACCAAGTCTCTCATGCAAGACTCAACTTTCACAGTTCCTTCATTGATCAGCTGCCTTACACGTAACACAAGCCAGCGTACTCATATGTTTCCTCATCATTGCTGGTCCAGAGAAAGCCTATAACAAACTTTCCTTTCCACAACAAAAACTTGTCAATTTATTAGGTCCAAAGTTCGCCAGTCTCCTCGTGTGAATATGGCTAGGTCACCTTGAATTTGCCCCCATTTTGATCAACTTTCATTCAAAATCTGCCCCAAGAGAGAGGTGTGTGTGATAGTTCCCCTCCACTTAATAAATCAGCTGATCGAACTTAGAGTAGAGTTCTTCGGACAAAAAGCCTTTCCAACACTTTGCTTCCCATATGCTAGGATTATGGCTCGATCCAACTTGTTGCCAATCTCTGAAGAGGATCCTAGTCTTTTCCCCTTTGAGGAAAAACCCAACTGATACTGGATATCACCCATGCTCAATGAATTTCAGTTTCGAAGGTGGCCGTCCCAAAATGAAGACCAACTGCTATAGAAGATCTCCCCTGAAATGGCCCTTTCCAACTTTTGACTTCCTGCTTGCGTCTGGTGGGCGTTGTCGCAAATGAAACTAACCCAAGAAATAGGCTAGCCATCCATCCTTTGCAAACATTGAGTCATTTCGTTGTCGTTCACGTGTGAGTACTTGAACTGCAAATCCGCCGCACAGATTCTGGATATCGCCCATGCTTAGTGAGTTTCAGTTCCGAAGGTGGCCGTCCCAAAATGAAGACCAACTGCTCCATAGAAGATCTCCCCTGAAATGGACCTTTCCAACTTTTGACTTCCTGCTTGCGTCTGGTGGGCGTTGTCGCAAATGAAACTAACCCAAGAAACAGGCTAGCCATCCATCCTTTGCAAACATTGAGTCGTTTCGTTGTCGTTCACGTGTGAGTACTTGAACTGCAAATCCGCCCCACAGATTCTCTAGTCCTCTTTGTTTGATGGTATCAGCCTTCAAAAGAAAAGGTTCTTTCTCGAGCCATCAGCTCCTTGTATCACAAGCAATCATACAAACCAGGCAAAGCACGAGTACTAAGACTCACCACGAATACGTACAAGTAAGACACTCGGGCAGGTTTACTAACAAGTAACAAAGACAAGGTCCCCCTTTGAGATGGTCCTGCCAACGGACCTTTGCCTGGTCGCGCCCATACAAATCGATCACGGAATCAGCCCACATAGGACACCCCTCCAACTATCCGTGCTTTCACCATTAAGCAGCACATTGCCTTAGTCACGCCCCACCACTTTTTGGTCGATAGCCCTTATAGCTAAACGATCGGCAACTATCCCGCACCGGCAGCTAACCACCCGTACTTTACACCCGAATTCGTGCAGCATCTATGTATCAATGGTTAACCCGTACAGTTCGAATATGACGCCCCGCACCCCACAAGGTACAAACCGTGCTTTCACCTCCCTAGGCAGCACTTTGCCTCATCCGTCCTACGTTCAGACAACGCCAGGTCCGAACCGCGAGAACTGACTGTGCTTACACCTCAAGGGCAGCATCTTGACTCATCAAGTCCCCCGTTCTGCCGACCACCCTGACCATGGACGCACCCGTGCTTACACCGTGGGCAGCACCCTGCACAATAGTTGTCTTGATGAACCCCAAACCGTGGCTGACCAGTCGGCTCTGATACCACATGTAGCGCAGGCATCCCAAAGGGAGCTGGGAACCACGACTTAGCTTCCCAGCCTTCAACTCTTGCCATCCAAACCCACTTGACATACAAGCAGCCAACTCGCCAACAACGATCAGACTTAACCAACTTGAAGTTCCAAAAACCAACGTTGAGATCCAACCTGGCGCCATGCCAGATCGGGGGTCCCGATGTGGGTGACTTCCCTCCAAGCAAGCCGCCCGACATACATCAAACTTAACCAACTCGAAGCTTCGTTACAAACGAGTAACATCCATTCCAAGCAAGCGGTCTGACTTACATCAGACTTAACCAACTGAAAGCTTCGTCACGAGCGCTGAAAGCCAACCTGGCGCCACGCCAGACTGGACAGCCATAAACAGGTAACATCCACCCAAGCAAGCCATCCAACTCAGCCGACAGGTTAGAGCCCATTCCCCAAGAGCTTAACCCATGCACGTTCATGCAAGGAACACTCAGAACCACAAGCCGCGACAGATATGGAAACAACCAGTTCCTGGACCAAATGGTCCCGACAGCATACCGCTGGCGCCACGGACCGAATGGTCCCGATGGCATACCGCTGGTGTCTCGGGATACGACCCTCAGCTATGTGCCAAGTTAAAAATTTTGAAAGCGGCCTTACAACTGGCGCTTTTACCGAACACTGAAACCCAGAAGGTAATCAGAGTCAGTTTGAGGAAAATCCCACTTTATTGATAAATCTGAGAAGGTTACATTTCAAGTGTGTGACCGACCCTAGTCTCCGGGGCGCTAGCATGCCAAGGCGAGAGCCATGACAACATTCCAGCAAGGGAGGCTGAGACTTGGTTGGAGCTCGCCCTGAGTCGCAACCCGCACTCTGATTACCTTCTGGGTTTCAGTGTTCGGTAAAAGCGCCAATTGTAAGGCCGCTTCAAACTTTTTGATCTGGCACATAGTTGAGGGTCATCTCCCGGGATGCCAACGGTATGCCGTCGGGACCATTTGGTCTGTGGCGGCTAGCGGTATGCTGTCGGGACCATTTGGTCCAAGAACTGGTTGTCCCCATATCTGTCGCGGCTTGTGGTTCTGAGTGTTCCTTGCATGAATGTGAATGGGTTAAGCTCTTGTGGAACGGGCGAGGTTGGCTTTCAGCGCTCGTGACGAAGCTTTGAGTTGGTTAAGTCTGATGTAAGTCAGACGACTTGCTTGGAATGGATGTTACTCATTTGTAATGAAGCTTCGAGTTGGTTAAGTTTGATGTATGTCGGGCGACTGGCTTGGAGGGAAGTCACCCACATCGGGACCCCCGATCTGGCATGGCGCCAGGTTGGATCTCAACGTTGGTCTCGGAACTTCAAGTTGGTTAAGTCTGATTGTTGTTGGCGAGTTGGTTGCTTGTATGTCAAGTGGGTCTGGACGGCAAGAGCTGAAGGCTGGGAAGCTAAGTCGTGGTTCTCGGCAACCTTTGGGATGTCTGCGCTACATGATCTATCAAAAGAATTTGACATGACTGATCTAGGCGCTGTTCATTCTTTGCTAGGAATTCACATTACTAGAAATAAATCACAAAAGAAGATCTATCTTAGCCAGCAGAAATATCTAGAAAATATTCTAGAAAAATTTCATATGTCAGATTGCAAGTCGATTAACACGCCAATGGATCCAAGTATAGTATTGACTAAATCTTCTTCTGCTGATTCCGAAAGTGAAGTGCTCGACTTAGCAAAGTACCCTCATCATTCACTTATAAGATCTTTAATGTATGCCATGTTGTGCACCAGACCAGATCTAGCATACATGTCTAATTCTATGATATCGCATTGGAAAGTATTAAAGAGAGTGATAAAGTACATTCAAGGAAGCCTAGATCACATTTTATGTTATGATGGAAATGTTATCGACCCACTCGTCCTACGAGGCCACTCCAACTCAAATGGAGAGGAACAATCTCTACTAGAAAATCTACCTTCCGGGTTTTGCTTCTATCTGGCAGGGGGACCGATCTCGTGGAATTCAAGAAAGTAAAAATTAGTCGCGCATTCTCACTGCAAAAAACAATGAAGAATTCCATTAGATAGATGATATAGTGATTACAAGTAAAGAAGTAGACAAGTAAAGAAATAGGACATACTTGGTATGATAAGGCATCAACAAAAACTTCACAGTTGGTGAGCAAGCACCAAGGATATAGTGTGACAAAGTGTCATTGTTGTCCTTGATGCTCTGCAGAAAAACATTGTTGAGAAGCGACAATTCTTTCATGGAATCCCTTGCAATATCATATTGCAGTAAAGAGAGACCCATCTCAATCACTGGATCGCTGATAGAGGCCCTTCTATCCTTCATCTGAATACAATTTGGGATTCTAAAGTTAAGAGTAAAACCAATTTCTTATATTTGGGAGAGAATTGGCATGTCGATATTATCTATAGCATCTGAAATATCTTTCTCAAATTTTAAATAATCATCAGAATCTAAATATACTATAGGTTTGACATTAACGGGAGGAGGGGGGAGAGTACTCACAATGGAGGGAATGTCCAACATTTTTGTGGCTGAATCGACCACAATATCTAGAGCTACAATATTTACAATTTGATCACCTCCAGATGAGGAAGGTTGGAGGTCCATGCGTCGGACCTTTTTGGGAGCCTAGAGGCAGGTTGCTTGCGAGGCCTCTTAGTGGGAAGGTTAGTCCTATCAAGGGATTTGTCCCGGGGAGCAGAGGGTTCACCCTTGTGAAGTCTACAATACCTCTACCTCATTCTATACAAAATTTGAAAATCTTTGGGCATTATGGTGACCCGCTTAGCATGGATGGAATGCAAAAAAGAATCTTAAAAAAAAAGCCAAATAGTCCTCCGCGGACTCCTGCAAGCACTCCAATGCTGCAGGTGTGAACCTGACAAGACTTTGCAGACTATCTCGGGTAATCTTACAAATAGTTCTGTAGAATGGTGCCCTTGGTATCATGAGCAAGGTGGATCTATGATATTTCTTATCCTAGAGAGCCATCTACTCATGTTATGTCTGTTCTGCCGTGGAGGATTAACAGTGGGAGAACTAGTGGATACAGTCCCATGAGTGAAGAAATTTCTCCGATCTGTTTGACCCTAGACATCAGGGTAGTATCGGATTAGTGTGCAGTTATTCTAACAGTGATGAGAAGATGGTAACAAGTCCCGCAGAGGTGCAATATGTATGATTGTATCGGTCTTGTGCGAGTGTCTACAAAGAAAACAACGAGAGAGAGAGAGAGAGAGAGAGAGAGAGAGAGAGAGAGAGAGAGAGAGAGAGAGAGAGAGAGAGAGAGAGAGAGAGAGAGAGAGAGAGAGAGAGAGAGAGAGAGAGAGAGAGAGAGAGAGAGAGAGAGAGATGTGGAATCACCTCACATGATCTAGGCATGATTAAAGGAAGCCTGGGGATCAACAAATTCTAGAGAGAGAGAAAATACTTTACCAGCTTGTGCGAGTGTCTACAAAGAAAACAACGAGAGAGAGAGAGAGAGAGGTAACGGCACACATAAGTGATATGTATGGTCGTAGTATTGCTCTTGTGCGCACGCAGAAGGACTAGGCGATGAGGGAGGAAACAGGACGCGTAGAGAAGCGATATGGCACGAAAATTGGATGAAAAAAAGTGAAGATGACTCCGAGCTCGTGAACATGTGTACTCGATTTTTGCACGTGTGACCAAAGTGACCCAATCAATGATTGCCACGTGGAGGTCACACATGTGTTAAAAGTGAGCCAATCAGATGTCGATATGTGCCATAGTCCAATGAATCGCCACGTGACACATGGCGACTGTAGGGCTTCGCACATGTGGCAGATTTAAGCCAATCATAGTACGACACATGGACCATTGACCATTGACTCGCACGTGTGATACGACTATAAAGGGCACGATCCCCGAAAATTTATTTTTTCAACTTTCTCAGG
Source organism: Diphasiastrum complanatum (assembly GCA_029204225.1). Lineage (NCBI taxonomy): Eukaryota > Viridiplantae > Streptophyta > Lycopodiopsida > Lycopodiales > Lycopodiaceae > Diphasiastrum > Diphasiastrum complanatum. The sequence goes on along the minus strand of CM055096.1, from coordinate 33,531,468 downwards.
TATCGCTCATATACGTTATCTGCACGCGTATTTTCTAACTATTTTTGTCACATATCACTTATGTGCGTCCCTCCTTTGTTCTCCCATTGTCACGTCTTTCTTTGTGAGCACGAGCGATATGTCGATCGTACATATCGCTTCTGTGCGTGTGTAGTGTACTCCTTTAATCTCGGTTACTCCCCTCTCACACAGTACCGATACTAGGCAATGGCTTCCCTCTGATCCTAGTCAGGAGCGTTTGTTGTCCAGTTTTCTCACTGAGTTCGGTATAACTGAGCGCATAGAGTGATGGGGCAAGGGAGATAAAAGAACGCGAATGGAGAAGAGAGCATGAATATTGCGGAACAGCTCTCCCGTTACAATCAACTGCTAGATGCAAAAACAGTCGTCGAAATCCGACATCCACGTCGGCAAGCCAAAAAGCCTGTCCATGGCAGCTGGTGCTTGTCGTCCGGGCCTGAATGGGCACAGACGTCGGATTCCGACGTGTTTGGGAGACGTCAGAATCCGACGTTTGTTTCAATCCTCGAATTCGCGCGATCCAGCACCTTCTCTCTCACTATGTTTTTTGCAAGTTGGAGCGTCTTTGGAGCGATTGAGGGCGATCAGTGTTTGAGGGCTTCAGGGCTTGAAGATCAATGCTTGAGGGTGCTTCAAGATCAGTGCCTGAAGATCATTGTCTGAGGTTGGTGCTTGATTTTTGTTTGTTTTGCTTTTTGTTTGTTTGTTTGAGGTTGGTGTTTGTTTGTTTATTTTGAGAGAGAGAGAGAGAGAGAGAGAGAGAGAGAGAGAGAGAGAGAGAGAGAGAGAGAGAGAGAGAGAGAGAGAGAGAGAGAGAGAGAGAGAGAGAGAGAGAGAGAGAGTGTGTGTTTTTTTTTTATTTTGCATTGATTTAAAATGGTTTTGAATGGTCTTGTAATAGATTATTAGTATTATTTAGGATTATTAGATTTGTAATTTATGAGAGAGAAAGAGAGAGAAGAGGTGGAGTGTAGATGTATGCTTGAAGATATTGAAAGATTTTGGAGTCTTTTTTTGAAAAATAAAGTTTTGAGAGAGAGAGAGAGAGAGAGAGAGAGAGAGAGAGAGAGAGAGAGAGAGAGAGAGAGAGAGAGAGAGAGAGAGAGAGAGAGAGAGAGAGAGAGAGAGAGAGAGTCATAATAGATTGTGATAGTGGTTATAATAGGTTGATTTTTTATAGTGTTAGAATTGTTTAAGATAATAGATTGTTAGATTTATATTTAAGAATAAAGTAATTTATGGACATGAAGTAATGCAATAAAATATATAATGAAAAGTAATTTAAGAATGAAAAGTACCTCATGCTTAGTTTGTTGTTTGATCCAAATGTTGAATGCAACTCAAAAAATTTGTTTTAAAAACAATTCACGAACATCGCTTTTCCAAGAACTTAACTCCAAGAACAGCCCAATAAAAATGCGTGCACTGTTTTTTACGCAATTTTTTTTTTACTTAATTTGGGACGTCGGAGTCCGACATCCAAACACGTCAGATAGACGTCGGACCTTTTTTTTTATCATTCTGTTAATAGACGTCGGAATCTGACATCCAAGTATACGTCGGATGGGCGTCGGACATCCGTCGGACAAATTTTTGCATCATTCTGTATTTACAAATGTCGAAATTTGACAATTATTTTGGACGTCGCAATACAATGTCCACGTCGGACCTTTTGCGATATCTTTGGTCGCATTGCGACGTCCATGAAGGATTGTCTGTTAATCATTTAGAATTTTGGTTTCGAAATCCGACAGGTTGTGCGTGTCGGATTGCAAGGTGTTTTAAAGTCGTCGGATTCCAATGACCTTATAGCGACGTGTTTTTTCGACGTCCGCGACAAATTTTAAAAAAAATTAAGCTCGCGATTCACATCGCAAATCACGGCGGGTGTTGTAGTGTCACCTGCCCTGAGAAAACGAATGAAATGATACTGGACTTCTATGTGCTTGGATTTGCCATAAAATCTGGGATTCAGTGACAGTGAAATACAGTTCAAGTTGTCACACATAATGGTGGTAGCATTGAACTGAGTGTGATGTAAGCGCAACTGATTTCTGCTTTCTTGAGTTCCACGAAATCAGTCCCCCTGCCAAATAGAAACAGAACTCGAAGGTAGATTTTTTGGATTGTTTCTCCCCAATCTGAGTCAGAGTAGCTTTGCAGGATGAGTGGGTTGATAGCATTTCTATCACAACATAAAATGTAATCTAAACTTCTTTGAATATATCGCATCACTCTCTTTAACGCTTTCCAATGAGAGATCCTAGGATTAGACATGAATTGACTTAACGTGCTAAAAATGTATGCTAAATCTGGTCTAGTACACAACATTGCATACATTAAAGATCCTATTAGTGAATGATAAGGGTACTTCGCTATGTCGAGTACTTCACTATCAGAATCAACACAAGTAGGTTTAGTCAATACTATATTTGGATCCATTGGAGTATCAACGGGTTTGCAATCAGACATATGAAATTTTTCTAAAATACCTTTTAGATATGCCTGTTGGCTAAGATAGATCTTCTTCTGAAGCCTATTTTTGTAGAGAAGTGTTGGAGGGTTTGCGGATCCCAAGGCAACCCTAACCCTAGTTATTAAGTGAGAGGGATTTGACACCCTATGTGTGTAAGTCCAACCCAATGATCACATAGTTATTTGATTAATTAAAAAGTCAATAAAAGGACTTTAGGTCTTTTTGCAGGACTTTTAATGTTGTAGGGCCTAAATGTCAAGTTAGTGAATAAAGTTGGGTTTCCCTCCAATTTGGATGGTTCTCACTCTTTTTTAAATTTGAATAATTAGGGAGGCAGCAATGGACCAATAGGATTCAGAGGCCAGGGTCCTCCTCTCTGCTATAAGAAGGGACCAACTCGAGTTCCTACACATGTTCATTTCCTCATTTCAATAAAGCAGATTGGTTTTTCTCTTGTGAAATGGATTGATGAATGTCCTTGCTCTCTATTACTTTTCTTCCATCTCTCATGCTTTATTTGGATTTTGTTAATTGTTGGATCTGATTGTTATTGGGATTGCATGTTATTATACTTTTTATGAGAGAGAAAGAGTAAGTTATATTTGTTGTGGTCTAGTGTTAGTGGATGTAGTGTTAATGCTTAGGGTTAATGGATGTTAGAGTTAGATTTGGATCTTCCATTCATGCTGAAATCTAAATTATACTATCGCTCTCATGGGAACGAATCTATGCGTGACAAATAACGTCGTCTCTTTGATGCTAGATTGATTAGATCTTGGAATCAGGTTAGGCAAGGAAAGAAACCCACTACAATTTTGGCGCCGTTGCCGAGGAACTACGCCAAATTTTTCAATCTACAGCTTGTTTGTGGATGGTTAGCTTGCATTAGGCATCTTGTCGTTGCATGAATAGTGTTAGATCTACATTTAGGGTTAGTTTGGGAGTGATTTTGCTTGATTTGAGTGGATTTGCTTGTTTGAAATCTAATCTGATTGTAGAACAGGAAAAGCTATTCAGATCACCAATCTTAAGATCCATTTGGATATTAGATAGCAGGAAAAACAACAAAAATCGGTCAAATTTGTTAGATTTTGGTCAAAAGGAGTCAAAAATCGTCATCAGAGCTGATAACTTTTTGCCCTCTTTCAAGAAACCTTCGCCAAGTTGCAGACACCTTCGGTTTTGATCATAGAACCTTCAGTTTGAAGGGCGAAGAATCCTTCCCAGCAAATTTTCAGAAACATCAGAAAAATCGTCAAAAAACACCAAAACCCTAAAAATACAGAAAAAGAACCTTTGCTCGATTCACTGTGCATAGGTGTGATTTAGATCTATCTATTGCCAGGTCGGCAAAGAATAATACCATAAATAAAAGGTTTTCTCAGAGGATTAGTTGTCATATTGCCATATTTTTGGCAAAAAAGTTTCTTTTTTGCAAAAATACCAGTATTACTCTTGATTCTTCGCCAAAACCTTCGTCGAGTTTTCAGAATATTTTATTTATAGTAAAATACTATTTTTGAATTCGGCGAACATTCTTCCTGTCCAGATCATAGAAAATCTTGATTTTTACCCTCGTCAAAATACATAAATTGTGTGTTTTTGTGTTTGGAAGAGAAAAAAACAAGGCCATAACGACATCATCATCTTGAATAGAACATCCTACAACTGATAACTGATCCAATAAAGACTTGAAGCTATTGATGTGAGAAGTGATGGCAGTAGAATTACATTGCCTGTAGTAGCTGCACTTGTTGCTTTGTTTCATGCACGAACCTGTCCACTTGATCTTGGGCGGTTGTGAGGGCATTCTGCAGGGAATTGACATAATCCTCAAGGCGATCAGCCAGTTGTTGTGTCTTCTTCTTCATAGCCCTCAGGCACTGTGGCATCGAACTGCTTTGGTGATTTGACAGCTTGCTCGACCCGAATTGTGGTTGGTGCGGCTTCAACTTGATGGTGTTGGTTAATCTGACAAGAGTATCATGGAACTGTTCAAATCCACTTCTAGGGGATTGGAGTTCAAAGGGCGCAAGGCTCTAGGGCATCACAAAAACTTCTAAGACCCCAAGGGGGTCGGAATCATCGAACATGTCCATAAAATATTGGGTATTTGGAGAAACAGCACCTGTGTGTGGAGGTGAGGCGGCTTGGGCAGCTGTGATGGGAATGGTAGCCCCAATGATCACAGACTGTCCTTGAGAGGAAGCAGAGGCGAGGGAAGCATCAGAGGCATGGGAAATAGGTAGTTCAGTGCGAATAGCAGCAGGGGGTGGAAGCGCAGCTGAAGATGTTTGCCTAGTACAACGTCGTGACGTGGTAGGCAGGTTAGGAATGACGATCTCGCGGACGACTATGTGAGCTGGATGCCTGTTGAGATGACTCGACCAGTTCTTCTTCATAGATAGAAAGCACGAAATCCATACGAAAACCATGGATTTTATTTTCAAGGTGGGAGACTGCTAGGAGTGACAAAATAGGGCCAGCAGCAAATTGCTGCTTGGTATTGCTCTTCATGGCTCGTTTGAGTTATCCAAAAATGGTCTTGAACCAGTTATATGATTCCAGAAGAGCCTTGGCTATCTTGGTGTGAGACTCAACTATCCTATGCAAAATCTGGGAAGTAATACGGTCTTTCCTGAGGTTGCCAACCATCGGAAAATTGTAGTAGTAGCTTGAATGGCAGGATCAGTAATGGCCTCTAGAAGATAGCCATCATTAGTCTAGTGCAGATCATTGGTAATGTCAATATAAGGTTTAATAGTCTGTTTGGCTTGCTTATGGTTTGGTGAGGCTTGGGTACCAAATGCTATCCCTATGGCAACAAGGGTGGCCTCAGTCACTCACACCTTGTGTGTGGCTCCCTGGAAAGTAATGTAAAATTTGGATTTCTCCTCCTTCCAAGTACTGAAGGCAAGAGTGATAAAATCCATGATGATTCTCCCCAAGAAGGCTCTCTCATGAATACCCATTGTAGTAAGCAGAGGCTCCACAAGGGTCATCCATTGAGTGACCATGCTTGTGCTAGGAAGGATCATGATATCCGTTGCAGATGGGACATCACGATGAATAGTGTAACGCGGCGACTGAGATGTATCTGTGGAAGACATAATGGAAAAGATCAAAAACTGAAAGTAATAGGCGCGAGTGTATGTCAGAAAACAATACAGAAAGTTTTGAAGGCTTTGGTCGCTAGAAAAATTGGCAAGAGCTTCGCTAGCATAAGTGAGGAATAAATCGAATTCAGCCAACTTATAAGTGAATTTGGAGGGTCCATTACACTATATACTAGTTTGGCTGATCAGTTTTGAACAAAAATTTACAGGCTTGCTCAGTACTATGAAAATAGACTGTAAAAATCTTGGCAAAGGTTTTTGAGGCTCTAAACTTATCCAGCGAACGTTTCCCAGGTCTGGTGAAGGATGAACCTTCGCCCAAGAGGATCCTTTGCCCAAGTGTTGTCATAAATGCAACTTTCAGGATCTGAATCTATAGCCAACCTAATTTTGACATTTTAAGTCCATCTAGCATGTCGGCGGAATCAAAAATTGCAGAAGGAACTAGACAATGCCAGACTTAAATTGACGGTAGCACAATCCTACCAGGCTGAGCGGCTCCAGTACAAAATCGAATTATTACAAACCCAGCTGGAATATCAAATCATAAAAGCATTTGTAGGTACTCTTACCACTGAAAAAGAATGTGTGACAATAAATTGAGCTAAATTCAAAAAGTACATGGCTGATACTATTGAGCTGATAAAGACTAAATTGTTGAACCCCTTACAGAAAGAAAACGAGCTCTTTTGACTGTTGTTTTCAGGGAAGCAGAGGAGGAAGGGTCTATGAGTTCAGATGATGATCAACCCGAGACCAGTGAGAGAGTAAAAAGCCACCAGAAAGACCTAGTGGAATGCATGAATCCCAGAGATCATCAACGAATTCGAAAATTGGAGGAGCAACTGAAGCAGTTTAAGACAACTAAACCAGTGATGAAGGATCGAGAAGCACAAATGCTGACAATGATATAAGAATTCGATTATGATAATGATGATGATCATTTTGTTGATCCTTCTGTTCAGAGAAGTGAGTACTCCAGAGCGAAGGAAGCAGCAGCACCCAAGGATAAGAAGAGAAGAAGAGAGGTCAGGCCAAGGACTGAACCCAGCCAGGTATTGATGAAAGAAATTCTACATCTCAAAAGAAACTTATTTAGTTACATGTCTCAGTTTTGGAATGTTGAACAATTGTGGATGATTGAATACGCATTTCTTCTGGGTCTAAAAGGTTATTGTAATAAGGATTGGTACCTATTCTGAAAAAGAGTACCTACCAATGCTGGCTGGGAAAACCTATTCATTGAAATCGTCATCAGAAAGACTTGATGAATCTGAGGGCGAGGACATGTGACGGCTTTTTTAAGTCACGTGATAGTTTTTTAATTTTTATTCTTGTAAACTTTTAGTTTTATACAACTAATTCTCTATAGTTTTATAGTATTTCAGTGTTTTAGAGTTTAAGTATGAAATCGATCCAGATCGGATTTTATATGCATCAGATTCCCACTAGATCAGATTTTCACTATCGATCTAGGGTCGGAAAATAAATCGAACCCGATAATTACAATTATGACAATTACAATCGTGAGACTATAAAGAGCCCATGTAATTTACAGATTTTGATAAGAATAGTTTGATGAGCAAATACTCTTTGCCTATATTTTAGAGTGAACTATTGATGATTACTATATGAATGAATGAATATATGTTGTTGACTATTTTTCCAGAGTTTACTTAGTCTGTAAACTTTGTCTCATTCCAATTAATGATGAATGTTATATAAAGTTCGCATAATACTTTGAGATTATTCGAGTCCAAATTGTGCTGAAGCATACATGTGATTAAATTACACTAGTATCATTATGAATTATGTAAAATTGTGAGAGGTAGAATGAGAGGAGATGTTTGATTATCCAAGTCATTTGCAAGTATTGCTTAACTAATGAGTCATGGCTGCAGATTCCATATTGAGAAATCTCTAATTAATCAAGTTGTGTGTGAAGTTGATTCTTTAATCACTCGATCCATCATTGGTCATACATAGTTAATGTATGGGAGAGAATTAATACTAGAGAATTATCAGCAAATGGTGAAATTATTATTTGAAATATACAGGTTGTATTGGCCACCTATATCAAATATCTTTTGATAGCCAGTTTATTCATCTTTTACACATATTGGTAACTTATAATTTTCTAAATCTCTCTATTTGGGGAATGAAATCTAAAATAGTACATTATATGAAATCTAATTCAGTGAGTCACGACATATAGTCATTGAAATCTGATGGGGCAAGGGAGATGGAAGAACGCGAACAGAGAAGAGAGCAAGAACATTGTAGAACAGCTCTCCCATTACAATCAGCTGCTAAATGCAAAAATAGTCTAATAGAAAGCTTATGCAAAATATAATCATAGCTTTAAGTGTTCTAATTGCCTAACAAGATCTTAAAATTTAGTTCATACTAAAAAACAAGAGTACAGTTCACCGAAAAGATTAGAGATGGTTTGTGTGTGGTATTACTGAAAAATGGATTCAATGTGACGTTTAGTTCTCCAATAGATGGGAAGAGCAGTATGATATCGCGAGTTCCCATGGCATCAAACACAGCCATCGTCTGATCAGAAACTGAGGAGTCGTAGACGTCCGTGTTCTGATCAGAGTGAGTAAACAAGCGCGATCAAACAACAATGAAGTGCATTCAATCACAACAAGCATTCATCTACATTATACATAGATAGAAAAGCGTATTGCTGCTATATTACACTGAAGCACAACAATGGCAGTTACAACCATAATGACGGTGTAACTGGGAGGCTCAAAATCATGCGTCTCATGGATGGAGCGTCTCATGTAATCTGTGCTGGGATGATCTATTTATAGATTGCATCCATGTATTAACTACATTAAATGATTGCACCTAATTAGGTAAGTCATTGTACTTGGAAGTATATGACTTATGTGACAACTATACGTAGTATATACTGTCAACCCGTAGGGAATGTTGATGTGGACAAGGACATCACAAATTCTCTCATTTCGCATTTTGCGTGAAGTGGTTTTCTCTCACTTCACAAATTTCGGAAAGTGGCTGGGAACGTTTCTCGTTCAAAATAGACGACCTTGATCATTTTCTCTCTCTTCGGGATTTTGCGAAAAAGCCAAAGGTGCTCTCAAAAAGGTGAAGGTGCCCTCAAAAAGGCAAAGCTGTCTTTAAAACAGTTTAACTCATGAAATAGATGACCTTAGAGAAGTTTCTCTCTCTTCACATTTTTCAGAAAAATGCGAAAAGGCCGAAGGTGTTAAAACAGTTAAACTTTTGAACTATTTCAAAACTGTTGAATTATGCTAGTTTCGTATTTCGAGAAAATGCGAAAAAGGCGACACTGTGGCGAACATAGTTCATTTCTACAGACCGTTGCGACACTTAGAGTATTTTTGTAGACTGTCGCGAAAGTAATGTAAATCTGTAGACTTGTTGCAAATGCAAGGTTGTGGAAGTATTTGAAGATGGCCAATTCTTCAATGACTTCAAGTTATCAAACTTAACATCTGAACTTAAAATTATGATATGATTGTTACCCTTTGTTGGAGATCAGCCGGAAGCCTGTTGTAGACGTTCTTCAAATAAATTGGCTGTATGAGTTTGTGATTCCTGCAGGTATCAGATGAACAGACTTTGAACCCAAAATAGGTTTCGCCTGACCCTAGATCAAAGATCAATAAACGTGCAAGAAGAATCATGAAATGGAAATTAGTCATTCACCAAGGAGACAATTGTGGGCTTAATTTTCAACAGTCCTCCTTAAGATCACGGTTGGTGTCTTGGTATATTTGTCAGGTTCAGCATGTTGAAGAACTTTTGATGCTTGATCCTGGGAAGCACTTTGGTGAAGATGTTTGCGACTATTTCTATTGTGGAGCAATATTGAAGGATCACTTGCCCTGAAAAAACTTTCTCTCAAATGAAATGATACTGGATTTCTATGTGTCTGGATTTGCCATGAAATCTGGGATTCAGTGACAGTGAAATACAGCTCAACTTATCACAACTGAATTGGTGCCTATATGCTTCGAATAAACATTACAGTCAGCTGAGTTGTTTGCAAATCCCAATTGAATGAGATAAGAGTTGATTCTATCGAACCATGCTCTTGCAGCTTGTTTCAGACCGTAGATTGCTTTGTGCAGCTTGCACACTTTGTGTTCTTGGCCTTTGACTTCAAATCCTTCCAATTGAAAGGTATACAACTCCTCTTTAACGTTGCCATTGAGAAATGTTGTCTTGACATCCATTTGGTGCATTTCGAGGTCTTCTGCGACTGCTAACTCAATCATAGTCATGATTGACTGCATCTTGATGACAGAATTAAACATTTCTTAATAATCCACTCCTTGGACTTGAGTGAATCCTTTAGCCACCAACCGCGCTTTCAATTTAGCAATGGAACCATCAGATTTGATCTTTTTCTTGAGGATCCACTTGTTGTCAATAACTCTCTTATGAGTGAGAAAGTTGAACAGTGTCCAGGTCTGGTTCGTCAAAAGTGAGTTGTACTCGCTTTCCATAGCTTCTTGTCACTTCACAACATCCTTGGAGTTAATTGCTTCAACTCGGCTCTTTGGTTCTTCTGATGAAGTCCAGAATGATTGAGATGTATACCTCTCAGGAACTGTCAGAGTCCATGAGGATCTACGGACGTTTGGTTGACCAAGATGCGATGATGCTTCTTCTTGAATTTCTCAAGATCTGTTCAAGCTAGCTTGGTCTGGTCTGATGACAGGTTCTGTCGGCTGCTCGGGTTCTATAGCTATAGCTGCAGGTTTTGTAGAAGGAACATCAACGTTGGAAGAATCCATGCTACATAAAATAGGATGAAATGACATAGCATCGTTTATCGATGGTTGTTTGAAATCATAGTATGTATGTTCTTAAAATATTACAATCCTAGAGACGAATACTACATTGGTGGATGGATCATAAACTTTATAAGCTTTATGTTCATGAGGGTAGCCAATGAAAATACATTTATTTGTCCTATGATCCAGCTTCTTCCTAAGCTGTTTAGGAATGTGAACAAAACATATACAACCAAAGATTTTTAAATGATTGACACTAGGCTTGTGCCCATGCCAAACTTCATGAGGAGTTGTTGTTGACGGCTTTGGTGCTGGATCTGTTTAGCACGTAACAGGCTGTGGCAGTAGCTTATGCCCAAATGTTGGAGGGTTTGCGGATCCCAAGGCAACTCTAACTCTAGCTAATAAGTGAGAGGGATTTGGCACCCTGCATGTGTAAGTCCAACCCGATGATCACATAGTTATTTGATTAATTAGAAAGTTAATAAAAGGACTTTAGGCCTTTTTTGCGGGACTTGTAATGTTGCAGGGCCTAAATGTCAAGTTAGTGAATAAACTTGGGTTTCCCTCCAATCTGGATGGTTCCCACTCTTTTTTAAATTTGAATAGTTAGGGAGGCGGAAATGGATCAATAGGATTCAGAGGCCAGGGTTCTCCTCTCTACTATAAAAAGAGACCAACTCGAGATTGCTACACATGGACTTCATTTCAATAAAGCAGATTGGTTCTCTTGTGAAATAGATTTGTGAATGTCCTTGCTCTCTATCACTTTTCCTCCATCTCTCATGCTTTTATTGTGTTTTGCTAATTGTTGAATCAGATTGTTATTGGGATTGCATGTTTTTATACTTTTAATGAGAGAGAAAGGGAGAGAGAGAAAGAGTAAGCTATCTTCATTGTGGATCTAGTGTTAATGAATGTAGTGTTAATGCTTAGGGTTAATGGATGGTAGAGTTAGACGTGAATCTTCCATTCATGCTGAAATCTGAACTATGTTATCGCTCTCATGGGAACGAATCTACGCGTGACAACTAACTTCATCTCCTCGATGCTAGATTGATTGGATCTTGGATTGAGGATAGGCAAGAAAGAAACCCACTACAATTTTGGCACCGTTGCCGGGGAGCTACGCCAATTTTTCAGTTTGCAGCATATTTGTTGGATGGTTAGTTTGCATTAGGCATCTTGTCGTGGCATGAATAGTGTTAAATCTGCATTTAGGGTTAGTTGGGAGCGATTTTGTCTGATTTGAGTGGATTTGCTTGTTTGAAATCTAATCTGATTGTAAAACATGGAAAGCTATTCAGATCACCAATCTTAAGATCCATTTGGATCTGAGATATCATAAAAAACAAAAATCGGTCAAATCTACCAGATTTTGGTCAAAAGGAGGCAAAAATCGTCTGGAACTGATGATTTTTTGGCCTCTTTCAGAAAACGTTCGTTGAGTTGCATACACCTTCGATTTTGATCATAGAACCTTTAATTTGAAGGGCGAACAATCCTTCCTAGCAGAGTTCCAAAAACATAAAAAAAACCATAAAAAAACACCAAAAAAAACACCAAAACCCTAAAAATACAAAAAAAAAATTTCGTCCGATTCATTGTGCATAGGTGTGATTCAGATTTATCTACTGCCAGGTCGGCAAAGAATTATATCAGAAAAAAAAAGGTTTTCCAAAGGATCAGTTGTCATATTGTCATATTTTGCCAAAAAAGTTTCTTTTTTGCAAAAATATCAGTATTACTCTTGATTATTCGCCAGAACCTTCGCCGAGTTTTCAGATTATTCCATTTAAAGTAATTTATTATTTTTGAGTTCGGCGAACATTCATCCTATCCAAATCATAGAAAATCTATATTTTTACCCTCGCCAAACTACGGAAACTGTGTTTTTGTGTGCCAGAAACCTTCGTCAATTCTACCCTAGCTTTATCTGAGTCAGATTATGAGTTTGAGAATTCGGCGAAGGTTAATTCCATAGAATTTATCAAAAAAGCCTTGTTAGAGAGTTTTTTTTTTTCTTCAAAAATAGCACTGCTGAACCTTCGCCAAGTGAACCTTTGCCTAGGGAACCTTTGTCAGTTTTATTTTTAGGTTTTGATTTTCTAGATCAAGTCCCTGTCAAATTTTGGGTCAAATCTGATACAGTCTGATGTTGATTCTGAGAATTTTTTGATTTTTGAGAAGTATCGATTGATTGATTTTCAAAATCTTTTTCACGATATAGAAAAATATAATTCTTGTCAAGTGGAAGAGATCTAGCAGATATGATCTGAGATAGTTTTGATTGGAAATCTAGATCCAATCTCATTGTCTGCTTGATTTAATTTGTAAAGTTGGCTGCTCCTCAGGAAGTCAATCCAATCATTGTTAGAAGAGCACCCCGTTTTGATCTACCCGAATACAATGGATCCAGTTAGATTTCTTCAGATCTATTATGAATCTTGTGAAGTCTATGGCAAAGTTTTTTCCCAGGATAAACTTAAGCTCTTTCCTATGGCCTTAACAGGCGCAACACAAGATTGGTATTATAATCAAGATGAAACTGAGCATACAGATTGGGAGACTGTTAAATGAGCCCTTATCACACGGTTCAAACCTCGAAAGTTTATGGACAACCCTTTTTTACTTTTAAATGAAATTAAAATGGGAAAGCGGAAAATGGTTCGAGATTACATTGAACAGGTAAAACGCCTCAGATCTGAGTGCAAACCTGAGATAATTAACGAAAATGCCATGATATGTGGTTTTTGTAAGGTTTACCTAAAAGGATCAGACGTGAGCTGAAACGCCATAATGAGTACACACTTTTGCAAAATGTTATGGATGATGCAATTCAGGAGGAGGATGAAGATTCAAGCGATGAGCCGAATATCAGTATGTTCTCTTATACAACAAGGCAGACCACTACGACATCCACCACTATTGCATCAACGAATGTCAACGCAACTGCAGAAATGATGCTTAATGAGTTCAAGAAACTCGGGAATAACCAACAAAAACAGATGGAAAAGTTGCAGTTGCAATTTGATGAGAAGGTCAAAGCATTGGAAGATTTCCATGGACAAGCGAACAAGGAACTTGAGAAGTTTGCAAAGACTTTTCCTACCATGAAAAATGTGTCGTGTTCTATTTGTACAGGAAATCACGTAGTGAATGAGTGTCCTCAATTAAAAAAACGAATGGAAATCAGTGTATGCCATTTGTGTAATTTTCCTGATCATGAGACTACTTTTTGCAACTTCAATCCTCGGATAATTTAGCAACGATATGTCCAGATGGGATATCAAGAACCACATTATGGAGGAAATCCAGCAGCTAGACCTCATCAATCTGCTCTTGGATACCCGGAATGATTAGCCTTACCTGCCTCACCAAAGCAGCCCGCTCCTCCTGCCAATTTGATGAAACCAGAACCTTATAGAAGTGCCGAGCAATGGAACTAGAAGGTGGATCTTCAGAACAATATGCTATTTATGCTGCCGTGCAACAACAAGCATCTAGAAACAGGACCAAAGCACCACTTGGATGCTTTGCATGTGGAGAAAATCACAGAGTTGCAGAATGTCCAAATAAAAGAAAATTTGTACCATTCTGCCGTGATTGTGATTATGAGAATTGCTATAAGGAATGTCCAACAAAACCAAAGCCACCATCGGCTACAACTCTTGTAAATTTAATAACAATCAAGCAAAACCAGAGCATAGAAGCGGAAAGAACCGGTAGCAGATCCAGTACCTGCTGATTCTATACCCTTAACTAATATACCAACGACATTTGGAGTCTATTACAACATGGACTGTCAAGGACACTACCTTGTTTGGGTAGCTGTGATAGATGGCGGTTCGGGAGTTAACCTGATTTCTACAAAGCTATGTGCAAAATGGGGCCTTACAAAGATAAAACCTGTGACTTTTGCCATTAAGCTAGCTGATCAAACAACATTTCGTCCGCGAGAAATGGTTGAAGATATATTTGTCAGAATTGCCGGAGTACAGTTCGTCATTACTTTTGTAGTAATGGACTTACCCAAAGCACCAAATGTCTACCGAGTCCTATTGTGACGCCCATGGTTACAAGTTGTGCAAGAAATTCATAACCGGGGTACTAGAAAAATCACTTTTAAAAATTGTGAACGTGCAGTCAAGGTTGATCCTGCAACTTGGACTATCAGACCAGTGGTTCAAAAAGAGGATGATGATTCATCAACAATGGATCATACTTGTGACCGACCAGAAAAAAATTTGGGAGTTCGTTACGATTCTCAAACCAATATTGTCAACTGGAATGAAGCTCTTGCAACGATTAACTGTACAACATGATATATGTGTCAACAAGATAATCAATCAGATCTGAACGAGATTTTATTATAGGATCGCCCGATCACTTTTTCCATTGAATGCGCTGAATGTAGCTTGGATATCAATGGAGCCTATACCAGATCTAATTGAAGATGAACTCATTCCCGTGAGTCATGTTTGACTTATGATGACAATGCAGAGCTTACTGATGAGCAGATTTTAAATCATACGGATCCGACTAGATTTGGAGTGCGCAATATTCCTGATGAACCAACAATAAAATCGCCAAAAGCAGTTATATTGAAGGAAGATAGAATCACAGGGTCAATGACGAAGAAACAAGCCAAGCAACATTACGGTCTTGAAATGGGAAAATCCTCCCCAAAAGATTGATTCAAAGAATGTGCCACCTTTATTGGAAGGCAAAGGAAAAGTCAAGGATGATTCTACAAGTCAAAGTTCTAGCAAGACATCATCATCTAGGAAGACTTCACCTTCAAAGAAGAGTTTATCTTCTCAGAAGTCATCAACTCCACGATCAATTCCTGCTAAGAAGGCAAGCGAAGATCCAAGACAAGTCCTTTGACAAAGAACAAGCAGATGTAGTCCAACATGATATGCCCGAACATTTTAAACACTATACACTGGATGATGTGGTTATCATGTTACCCAAAGCACATCGTGAACCCGAAGAACATGTGCCAAAATTGAAAGATGTTTACGATGGCCCAGCTATAACACAGCCTATGAATCTTGCTGAACTAGGAGAACCAGAAAAGATTGTACAAGTTGGATCACAACTTAATCCTAAACAGTTTCAAGCGCTTCGAACGTTACTTATTAAGTATCAAGATTGCTTTGCATGGACTTATCAAGATTTCAAGGGTATGACGTCAGTTATTGAACACACCATACCTTTAATATCTGATGCAATTCCAAAGGTTACAAAGTTCTATCGCTGTAATCCTAATGTTGCGGATCTAATAAAGAAAGAGCTTCAGAGACTGCTTGATGTCGATTTCATTTATGAGATCGAGCATATAGAATGGGTTTTACCGATTGTCATTGTTCCTAATCCACCCTTAGTCTAAAGCCACATTACTCAAAATAAGGAGATAAATGTTTATTATGTTTAATGCTACGAGGCTTTCACCTCATTGAGCTTACTATATAATGTTGATTAGATGACCATCTTGGGTTATTATTATCATACAATGTTACAATAGTGGGTATATGCATGTCATTGATAGTGGGTGCTCGTTGTGAATGTGTTGGTTTAGATACACACTGATTACTTTGAGATAGCGAGATGGATTGCTTGAGTAGATTGGGGAGCCTTCCTTAGGTCCAAGTTCATATTTTTCTAATCAGAGTCATTTAGTTACACGAGAAGAAAACAAACAACATTGGTGGTTATATGTATGTCATTTATAGTGACAACTTAAAAGATACGCGATTGATGTGAAGGTGATGGATTGAACTCACGACAGTCATGCTAGATTACTTTGAGATAGGAGTTAGATTGGACTTATGACAGTCGTGTTAGATTACTTTGAAATAGGAGTTAGATCCCTTTTCAGTTTAGAGACTTTACTCACATGCTCCATTAATGTACTCATTTTGGATTTTAGTAAGCGATACATTGGTGAAAACAAAAGCTTAATGAGTGCTCATATGCATGTTATCGATATCAACTCTCAAATAGGTAGGCGATTGTTGTTGATATCTGCGAATAGATGCCTACGTCCTTGTTAGAGTAGGTTAAGATAAAGAGCTGGATTATTTTCTTTGGGGCTTTATACATGTTTCATTGATTGCTTGATTAGGTGCACAATGGCTTTGATGTTGAATTAGGTTGAGATGGTGAGTTTGATCCCTACCCTCATCTCCTAACCAAGCTCGTTTTGGGATGTCATGGAGGTTTAATTGATGTGCTACTTTTTGGGTTAGTTAGTTAATGCATTCACAAGAGTAAAAGGAAAAAAAAACCCAAAAAGGAAAACAAAAAGGCGAGATAAGCTTATGGCCTGGCCCTAAAGTCTATTCCTCTTTGCTTCTCTCGGTCATTTCTTTGTTGCTCTCTTTCTCTTTCATTCTCCTCCTCCTCTTCATATTCCTCTTCCTCTTCCTCTTCTTCTTTGGAGCTGCGGTTGGATCGGCTATCGATAGCGCTACTGCCACAGTGGAAGCGATGACATCTGTCTTTGCACTCTGACAACAACGCAGGCGCAGAGTTTTCGCCCTGGTATGCAGGTTAGGGGTTGCAACTATCTGTTTCTTGTTTTAGCTTCTGGTGAAGATTTGTTGAGCTTGCACTGCACTACTGTTCCATTTCCAGGTCTTTGTTGCCTCTCTTTGGTTCTTTTTGGGTTTGGCAGAAGAGAGCATCCAGCTGAATTGTTACAGTAACCAAAGGACTATACAATCCAAATGGTTATGCTTGTTGTGTGTAGTGAAGGGCGGGGTGTGAGTAGGAGGGCTGTTGCCCTAATAATCTTCTCATCGATTAGGTTCAGAATTGAGTCAGATATTCTTCCCTTTTAACCGCTGTCACCTTTTGTCCTGACCAAAGTTTTCTGTTGAGCACTGTTGGCTTTGCGAACAGCTTGACCATCAGATAACATTGGTTATTATTTTGCATCTCAAAAAACGTTTTAATGATTTTAACCTTCGCTGAAACAGATTACTATTTTGTGGATGCTGAACTTTGTGTAATGCCTAGGCCCTAGATCAAGGAGGGACCAATTTGAAGAGTGTGGTTACGACAAAATTGCACTCTAATGAAAAATAGGCTTCCTTCGGCCGGGTTGAGACGGTTCTGTTCGGGAACCCGGCAAGTCGAGGCCTCCTAGCAGAACCTGCAAAGTCCTGCCGGTTTCTTTGCATAATATAGATCTGAAATTTTCACATTGCAAGCTATCTTTTAATTAAAGCTATTGTTAGAGCAGGTTATGGACCTAACTGTCATCAGCAAGGAGTGGTGATGAGATGCCTTACCATTCACTAGAGAATGGTTTCACTTCTGGAGAATCTATGCCTGGTAAGAGGTGTCTAAAATCTATGAAGCTTCTACGTGGAAGTGTCTATATTATCTTTAATGGCAATGTGCGTCCTAGCTTTTTTTGAAGGTAAAAACGCATCAAGTTTAGGCAAACAGCCTTCTTGACTGGTAGTAGAGGGTACAAGACATCACCGCTTAGGAGGTGGCTGCCACATTTGATCAGTCACAGGTATTTATCTGAGTTATCAGTGTGTGCAATTCACAGCCAGGTGGCACAGGTCTTGTACAGGCTGATGCAGAGGTGTTTACAGACTTGAACCGTGATTTTTGGTTTGCCAGTGCAACTATGAGATATGTGTGTGTGTCTATCATAGATGCACCATTGGTTTCGGAATGATTGGGCCTCTCGTATGTTTTGGGTTTGAGTTTATTTTGGTTTTCTAAGTTTTTTATTTGTTTTTTCTAAGTTCTGGGGTTTAAAAAAGAAAATAGAACCAGACATTGTTTCATTGTTTGGACTACTCACGTTTCGAAATGCTTGTTCCAGAACATGGTTGTAGTGAAATGTATTCTACTACAACTTGTTGGAATGTAACATTACCATAGGTTACTTTGACCCAAAAGGTCGAGAGCTGTGTAACCATGGTCATTTATTATATTAGGCCTACTAAACTTAGAGTTAGCTAAGTTAGTATGAAATTAACTTGGTAGGGACTCATGGGTCCACTAGGCTTAATAAGTTAATTGTGACATTAAGTACCCCAACTTGACATATTGGAGGTACCTTATTCTTTCTATGTAACTTATAGAAAGTTGGATAGTCAATAGTCAAGTAGTTGGATAGCCAATAGTCATGAAGTCAGATAGTCATCTTGGACTATATATATGTGTGCATCTCATTTGTATGAGACACTTTTGTAAGCAATACTGACTATTCTCCTTGGCTGTCCACGAGTTTCTACAAGAGGGTCTCTAGCCATCTCTCTCTTTCTTTTGAGAATGCTTTGTCTGATTGAATAATTAAGATCCTGGATCCTTAGGCTTCTACTTCCTACATGGTATGAGAGCCTTTAGGTGATCATATTGCTTGCAGGAGGGTGCCCAATAGGAAGCTATCTTCTTCCCTTTTTGGTTGCAGAAAATCATCGAGTTGCTGATTTTCGCAGGAGAAGAATCTGTTCATCTTCTTATAACTTTTTTGCAGGAAATTGAAGGGCACCTTCACCTATTTGAGAGCTAGCAGTAGGGCGCCCATGCTCAAACCAATTGCATGTGATTTGGACTCAATTACATGCTGAAAATTTCAGATTTACTTCTTAAATGAAGATACATGTGTTTTGGACACATTTCTTGCTGAAATTTCCCTGTTGGTGAGCTTGGAGTAGGGCTCTACCATCAGCTCTATATGCACATAGTGTGCACTCTTTTTAGCCACAATTTTTTGGTTTTGGTGTTGGCTTCATTTGAAGTCTACCTATTTGTGAGCATTCTGTTTTTTGTGCAGAAATCAGCCACTTATTTCATTACTTGTTGAGCAAATTGCATGTGGAGTATTGCAATGTGTTGTGCTTATAATTTCAGCTTTAAGGTTGCTACCCTTTGAGTAGATTTTGTCTTGAAAAGTCTATTTCCTATCTAGTACAAGCTGATTTTTCTGTTATGGCTAAAGAATGGGAGTCTATTGGTTCTTTATGTAATGAAGATAGGCTGGATGGCACAAACTATTCCTTGTGGTGCTACATGATAAAGAGCCTTCTAATCGCTAAAGGTTTGTGGGAAGTAGTTAATGGTGACGAAGAGAGGCTGCCTACCTTGGCACCTATTACACCATCTAGAACAACTACTTCATCAACTACGGAGGTGTCTTCCGATGACCAAAAGAAGTGGGATCGACGAGATGCACAAGCACATTCCGTCATTGCATTATCAGTGAAGAGATCTATCCTTCCTCATATTAGATCATGCAGGACTTCCAAAAGTGCTTGGGAGACTCTTGCCAAGATGTTTCAAGTAAAGAATGCGGCAAAAGTGGTATATCTTCGAATTCAACTTTCTATCTTGAAGATGCAAGAAGGTGATTTGCTTACAAACCACTTGACGAAGATCAAGGATCTTCGAGAGGAGCTTCTTAGTATTGATGAGGTGATTGAGAACTCACAATTTGTATCTATTATCTCTCAACTCTCTTCCTAATTCTTACCTTCCATTTGTGTCATCATTCAACATTTATCTTAGGGGACAACAAATCTCCTTCGACGAACTTGTTGGCTTACTTCTTCAAGAAGAGCAAACAAGGATCAACTTTGGTGAACAAGAAGATCAAGCTTTCTTTGCAAAAGGCAAAGGCAAAGGCAAGCGGAAAGGGAAGCCTTCTTTCAAAACTTCCAAACATGATCAAAAATCTAAGGAAGCTCAAGATCAAGGCTCCAAGAAGAAGGGTAAGTGCCACTATTGCAAGAAGTTTGGGCATCACATCAAAGAATGTAGGATGTCTTTACTACTTCTTCAATTTTGCAGCCCATAGTTCATCAAGAAGAACCTATTTGTGGTGAAGAGCAGCCTGTTGAAGACATTGGACAGCAAGGTCCAAGTTCGGAAAACATTGGACAACAAGGTCCAAGTTCGGAACACTTTGGACAACAAAGTGTTGACAAATGTAAGGCTGTTGGACAGCTTGTTGCAGACTTTGCAGGACAGCAAAGTGGATCATTTCTATGAAGGGAAGACTCGTGCCTCTACTAAATCAGTAGAATATGCTGATTTTTTTGATTTTGCTCTAACTTCTATTGAGGATGGTGCAGTAGAACCTGTTTTTTATGAGCAGGCCAGAGGAGTAAAATGTTGGGAGGATGCTATGCAAGAGGAGTACAACTCACTCATGAAGAGCCACACTTGGGTTCTTGTTGATCTTCCACATGGGGCTGGAATCTTCATCTCTCAACAACGATACATTGAGCAGATGTTGAAACAATGTTCTTTTTCCAAGTCACTGCAAGTTGATGCATATGATGGATGCATTAGTGAAAAGTTTCATGCGAAACCTTTTCAATTTGATGTTTTAGCAAAGGCCGAAAAATTCAAGCACTCTTTGGAACCGTATTGTACTAATCAAGGAGGGAGTCAACATGTGTCAATTAGTACTTTTGTTCAAAGTGTTAAGAGCGAGCACTTGTTTGGAGAGAATTTCTCATTACTTGAAGAATCTTCTATGTCATCCCATGCCTCTTCGAGGGACAGCTTTGATGACGCCATCGTTGATGCATCTCTTGATAGTTTGCCAAATTTTTATGATGAAGGCGTTGGACAACAGGTTCAGTCATCTTCTTTTGGTCATTTACAACCCATTTTACATCATGAGCAGTCCATTATGCTTCAGGAACAGCCTGCTGAAGATTATGGACAACATGGTCCATGTTGGGAACACTTTGGGCAGCAAAGTGTTGAACAACCCATAACGGTTCCTCGTCGGCTATTGGAGACTTTGCAGGACAACAAAGAAATGTCTTACCATGAAGGAAAGGCACATGCCTCTTTAAAATCAGTACCTCTTGTTGATTTTTTTGGTTCTACACTTACTCTTCATCATGATATTGGTACATTGCCTATTCTATGTGAGCAAGTCATTGATGGTAAGGTTTGGGAGGATGTGATGCCAAAAGGGTTTGATACTCTTTTTTATTGTCCTTATGGTAAGAAGTTTTTTTGAATGATGTGGGAGCCTATAATGGATTACAAGTCCATGTTTCGACTTATTGCTGAGTTTAGTTGGTTTCCTACTTCAGATGGAGCATGCAAATCCTCACCCTTCGACTTGATGCTTCATTATTACGCATTCTTTTCCTTGTATATGTTGGACATGATTGGGGATGAGATTTCGACTACTTCGGTGCAAAGTTTATTTGGCGACATGAAGTTTGGACATCAAGTTGCATTTTTCTCTTTCGAGAAGTTACTTCATGTTATGTTATGCATTTCCATTTAAGGAGGGTGTTGGAATGTAAATGGAATTGCTTACATTACCATAGGTTACATTGACCCAAAAGGTCGAGAGTTGTGTAACCATGGTCATTTATTATATTAGGCCTACTAAACTTAGAGTTAGCTAAGTTAGTATGAAATTAACTTGGTAGGGACTCATGGGTCCACTAGGCTTAATTGTGACATTAAGTACCCCAACTTGACATATTGGAAGTACCTCATTCTTTCTATGTAACTTGTAGAAAGTTGGATAGTCAATAGTCAAGTAGTTGGATAGCCAATAGTCATGAAGTTAGATAGTCATCTTGGACTATATATATGTGTGCATCCCATTTGTATGAGACACTTTTGTAAGCAATACTGACTATTCTCCTTGGCTGTCCACGAGTTTCTACAAGAGGGTTTCTAGTCATCTCTCTCTTTCTTTTGAGAATGCTTTGTGTGATTGAATAGTTAAGATCCTGGATCCTTAGGCTTCTATTTCCTACACAACTCTGGTATGTATGGATGCATTTATGAAATTTCTTCTAGTCCAAACCAAGGCCATTCGAGATGTGTTTCAGTCACGATATGACTAGTCTAGTATTGCAAGTAATCACATTGTTTTTCAATTTTGGAGAGTGCTTTGACGCCAAGTTATAAGATCATTATGTGAAGCATCACAGAGAACAAATGTATACAACAATCATAGAAGCACAGAGTTCTGGAACGCTGCGTTCCGGATCGGAACGTTACAATTTTTTTTTTTTTGGTGGTTTTTTTTTAATCTATATGTTGGGGTGGTAGAAAACCACATTTAGGGATGTAAAAGAAGTTCCAAACATTTATCAGACTACAGTGCTAAGTGTAGATGATAAAAAACATGGAAATTGATCCACGTTCAACACATGCCTCATGAGATTGATCTTTGAGGCATGATCTTGTTAACAAACTCTATCCACGATGGTTTTGTACTTGGTATGTTCCTCTGTTTCTATTTGATTTGAGATGATGGTAGGTTTGTCCCTTAAAAAGCTAGCCTAGAGGGACTTTGCCCCTACATGTGAGTTTGGAAGGAAAATTTATGGGAGATCAATAGCAACCTTGCTTTGCTCTCTTTCAGCACTTGATTGCTTCTATTCATGGCTCCCAAATGTCCTTTTCTAGAATTGTGTTAAATGCTTTTCGAGAGTATGCAAGCAATAAAAGAAGACTGCTAGTTTATACGCCTCTTCCAATAATAACCCTAAATGAACAAGATGATCTATTACATAGTGAGACAGACAACTTCATTGGTCAAGAGAGCTCACATATATCTAACAACGTTTCAACGGTGTGTTGGCAAACGAATCTCGATTTGTCAATGAATCTTCGAGTCTAAATCGGGCCCCAACTTCTTTCTCTCCAACATAGTGCGTTGGAAATGGGCCTTCATAGGCTGTTATACATTTTTTTACAGGTTTTAGGGTTATAGATAGCGTTTCGGAGTTCTGGAATGTAGAGTTACGGAGCACTGCGTTCCGAAATGTCGGGGTCCAGAATGCCATTCCGGTGCAACTTAGACAACAATATAAAGATCATAACATCTCTCTATGAAGATCAACAGCCTACTGTGAAGTAGATTGGTTTTCCTCCTCTTGAAGGAAGTACATATGAGTGTTTTACATGGAACTCAAGGCACCAAATTGATCAAGTAGTAGACTAAATGAAATTCACTTTACTTATATGGTGTCATGGATGCCCTTCTGGGAACCTTTATGAAGCTATGAAGATGTAATTAGCATGGCTCATCCACCCTCCATATGACTGTTGTTCGAAAATTTTGGGAAAGTTCTAGTCTAATTCTATTCTTGAAAAATCCTAATTCTAGCTTTATCGATTGTGATGTGAGGATCATTGAACTCTTAACATTGGAGTTGACCAAGAGGCTTGAATGTTTTCAAAGGGCTTTGAGGGCATTGAGATTTTGTTGAAGGCTTGGTGCAATGTTTCTTAATGAAGTACATTATTTAGAGAAAATAAGAGTTCAATGTGGTAGCACTATTACGCTTGGTACCTTTTGCTCCTTTTAACCAATTTTTGAACTTGTGTTTGTAGATTGTGTAAATAGTCGGAGACTGTGGCCAGCATTGCTCGACTCCAACATTGCTGTTAAGCTGTCAAAGGTGCAAATTACAACCATCACTTTGTGAGCAACGATAACACTACTATTATTAGCTTTTTTTGACACTCCAATTCCTGCTATCAACTCTCACAAGTTATTTCCTGGATCTATTGTGAATGCTTTTTTGAACACTAAAAAGCAAGAAGAGTGACATTATTGATTTTTTGGTCTTCTCCATGATAGCTCTCAAAGTTATTGAATGATCCATCGTAGAATGCATTTCAGAAAATCTTGCTTACCCAAGACTTGCAACTTGTTTAGTTTTAGCCAATTGTTAAGTTTCCATCTTACTATGGTTCCCCATAACTTTACTAGAATATGGCTATCATGATCCTCCAGTAGTTGGCCCATTCTTGATCAAAGCTAGGATTGAAAGAGCGCATCCATGACAAATGGAACTACTACTTCCTTGCATCTCCTCTTGTATCCCTTCGATACTTTCAACTTTCCTATTGCCCATCTTGGATATGCCTTTTATTGTGAACCATGTTTTTTGTCGTGCATCTTTCTTAGAGAACGCTTCTTGGTATCATCAGCCAAACTCATGCACGATACACCAACTCGCCATGGGTGGGTAGATTTCCTTAGAGAATGGAAAATCGTAGTCCATAGATCATTTTATTTAGATAAAATGACACCCAAATACCGGATACACTCAATACTCATCACATCGATATAATGTCCAACTTGTCAAACTAATGGCCTTAGGGATTTGACTCGACTTTAATTGCACTACAAGAACTCTAACTTTTCCTGCATGCAAAGGTTGTGCTTTCACTTCAAGCATGCAATCAATGACCAATGTGGTCTATGTCCAGTAAACTAATCAACAATCAAGATTCAACTTGAAAATCTTGACAAATAGACAAATCTTGTTGAATCCTAACTTGGTTGTAAAATTCATGCAATGATGGTGTATTGGTGTCGTCCCATATATCAAGTATAATTTGAAATGAAACAATGCCATATTTATCTAAGAGGCCATAGAAATTCTTAACTGTAAAATCTTGCGATTCTCTTCCATAGCTTGCACACTAAATAAGTTTGTTGCTGGTCAATACTGTGGTTATTATCATAGTATGTATGTTATGACCACACTAACCGGAAAGCCGCCACCAGGTGTCAGTAAACACAAGAAACCGAACATTCGCGATCCACCTTGCCATAGGATTCAATCCAGATCCACTCTTTGTGCTTTGAGCCCAATGACTAGATAACAAGTGGGATCCAGCTTCTAGCTCTAATGATGTCCCATATCACCGCCAACATCTTTTGCCTTCTCATCCTAGCTATGCATGTGCGCACTACCATCCACCAACTCCTAGGTAGATAGAATGAATGGTAACTGAGATCTCGATTCCCTGTATACCTCCAAGGTGGGAGTCTCCATGCCAAGCACATATCCTTGATTATGACAAGTGTCATGTATGCGGTCCATGAGTCAACTAGTGAAACCAATAGGCCCAGCCCAACGTTCGATTTCAAGATAGGTGTGGGATCCAAAGGGTTGGGTGACGGGTTCCTAATATTCTCTCCCCCTTAAAAAGACTTTTCTTCCGAGGAAAGAAATATGGGAATCTCTGTCTAAGGTCATATTCCTTTTCCCAAGTATCCTATCGTCTAAACTACCTTTCCTAAGAACCAAGTATTTAGTCCCCTGCCGGTTTCTAAGCCCATGTTGACATCCATCAACAATGGCCTGTGGTTCAAAAGGTACAAAGGTCGACAGATCCTCTAACTGAATTGGCTTATCCGCTTGAATCAAACGATCCTTCGCACCGAGCCTTTCCTTTAAATGGCTTACGTGGAAGATTGGATGGACTTTGATTCCTTTTGGAAGATTTAGCTGATAGTCATTCCGATGGAGTCTCTTTACAATACGGAAGGGCCCACAGAAGCGAGGGGACAACTTAGGACATATCCCTATCCTCAACACCTTGGAATATCTCAAAATTCTAAGGTAGACCCAATCTGCTTCTGCAAACATTCGAGGTTACTGACTTTGATTGGCGTGATTTGTAAAACTAGTCTCTCTCTTGAGCCTTTTTTACGTTATCTCGAGCAACATTTCCTGCATATCCTGCAAGAAATCCATTGTTGCATTAACCTTGAGACTTTTGAGGCCAACAAAAATGGGGGCACGAAGTTGGAAACTATACGTGAACATGAATGGACTATAACCCGTCGCTAAGTGCTTTGTGCTGTTATATGCAAACTCAACCATCTGGAGGTACCTTTCCCAATCCGATTGTCTGTTGGAAATGTATGCACGAAGCATTTTCACAAATGAAGTCAGGAAGTCCTCCTAATCCAAAGGTCCTCCAAGTAACTTGCAAGCTCCAAGATGCTCCCCAACTCCAAGCTAGGATGCCTCCACCTGCAAGTAAGGATCTTCAAGCCTCCATGGATCTCTCCTCCACCTGTGTCCCTAATCTTAATTACAAAGGCAGATAACAAGTGGCCTCAAGTATTCACCACCAAACCATAGCTAGCTAGCACATGCAATCCTGCAACTTGGCTAATCTAGCACTCTCTTGCTAACCAATAACTAATCACAAGCATACCACTACAAACCATAGCATACTCAAGATCCAAACCCTACTTATGTCCCATACCATAAGCAAGATCCAAACCCCTAAGCATACTACACACAAGAAAACACTCTATACACTACTAGCCACATTAGAGCATAAGCATAGCAAACAAAAGAGATCTCTCTCCCTCCCTATGGGCGCCCTCCTCCCCTCATATAGATGGCAAATGGCACCCTCCAATATACTATGGAGTTCCATGCACAACCAATGAGAAAGAGAGAGGCCTAGGGGAGTTAAAGAACCTTCATAGGCTTATGGAAGGTCATAACCTATGACTCTTTGAATGGCTTTCTTGTGGGAGTTGGGAACTCAATGGACACCTTGGAAGTGCACCCTCCTACTAGGTCCCATTGCCCAAGTTGTGCTTGTATACTTTGGGCCAAGACCAATAAAGTGATATGGTTCAAGGTTGAGGCCCAAGGTTTAGATTCTAGAAAAATAGCCAAAACACCCATGGTAATGACTTTCTAACACCTAGGTTCCATACCTCCAACCAAGGCATAGACACCTACCTGCCCTTATCTAAGGACACAGTACCTTAATCTAAAGGCACATACCCTTAATCCTAATGGTACCCCTTATCGAAGGGTAACTTGATTCCATACCTCTGACCAAGGTATAGTCACTTGCTTGCCCTTATCCAAAGGCACCTACCCTTAATCCTAAGGGTACCCCTTATCCAAGGATAACTTGCCATTTAGCTCCCAACACTAAATGGACATATAGGGGTCACTGAAGTACTGCTAGTTACATAGGTATGTAACAAAGCATATCTTCTATAGACTAGTTCATCTATTCAGTTTGACCATCTGATTTTGGAAGATATGATGTCCCTAGACTCAATGTGGTCTCCAATTTTCCAAAGACCGCTTGCTAGAATTTACCATGGATGTGACATTGGTTTGGAGAGAGCTGTGTATGTTGTAGCATGATACTTTCCACACTTCTAATAACTGCAACTTCTTTCCTGAAATCTTCAATAGGTGTATCCGGCTTTTGAAGGTGCGATTGCACAGCTAGAATCATAGATTCATGAGACAAAAGTAAATCCCTGTGATTGTTAAGGTATTGAAATACACGGAGTTGATCTTCACAAAGAAGAGTCACCAAGGCAAATGGGGGTAAAGATGCATCTGGGGTGTCTGGAGTCAGAGGGAGACCTATAGTAACTTCACTATTGTGAAGAATAGGATTTGATGGCGAGATAGGATCTGCAACAGGCATAGAAGTAGAAATAGGGATGACATAAGGCAAATCAGAACGAGGCACTGGAGCAGGTGTAGATGGAGGTGTAGAAGAGGTTGAGGCTGATCAGAAGATGACTAAGGAGCAAAGGAAGGTGTTGCCTGCAAATTTGCATGCGAGCAGGGAGGGGAGCTCCCCCTGTTATCTCCTTTCTTGTACCTGGTCATGGTACAGCAAGCCAAAGATACTGATCAGCGATGGAGCTATGTCCAGACAATCAGGCAGTCAGGAGGCCATCGTGCTCAGGCAGTATACTCAACAGTCAGGCCTGGTGGTAATGCTGGACAAACAAAGACATGAGAATGAATGAAATTATATATTCCAAACCAAAAGCTCAAACAGACTTTGATGTGCCTAGCTAGCAAATGTAGCTCATGAAATATAATGAGATTATAGAGTATATTCATGAGATTTGAAGAATGACATGATGGTGGCTGAAGTGAAGGTGGGTGCCGATGACGTACATCAAGTTGATTGTTGCTAAGCTCTTGAGTTTGGTGTACGTGACATGGCAACATGAAATGCGTGCGACTTGTGGTATGACGTCATCTTGTGAACGGCGGTGGGAGAAGTATGAGGTGATAGGTGGCTGTAACAAATCACCTCAGTAATGGTGGTACTGCATTTGTCACTAATGCTAAAGATCTCTCTGATCATAAGGGCCTGACATCTTTGGTCCTCATAAGATATTAAGGAGTGTAAAGTCATTGGATGGTCCCCATAAATCTCAGCTAGTCTAAGTATCCTAAATGCATGAATCATTTTTGCCTTAGATGAGGCTCACGATTCTATTTGTAGCTTTCTGAAATCATTTTTATCTTGACCTTTTTGGCCTAAATTGCTAGAAGCTTTTCTTTTAGTCGTGCAAATTCTAGAGTCTATGCTATGATGTACTTTAAGGGTCTATATGTCATTCAATAAGTTGCGGACCCCCTGATGTGCATACCCAATTGATAGACCATAGACAGGGAGTCCAAAGGGTCATGGCAATCGTTTATGAATCAACAACTACTAATATATGTTTGTAACCTTCTCAGATTCACAAAATAGGAATGCCGAAATGAGGATCAATGGTGAAATTAGGATTAAAATGGTTTCTTAAGAATGCTTTTCCAAGCTGTTATTGACTAAGAATGCTATATGAATATATTAGCAAAACAGTCATAGCTAACCCTTGCAGCTGAAGGCTATAGCAATATTAAGAGTCCAACAAGGCTACTTGCCCTTCCTCACTCACATTAAAATCTACATAGAAAGCTTTGAGGGATGGTTTAGACAAGGAGGTGGTGCCAAGCTTAAAATGTGAGTTAAGGCTATTTGTGTGGTTGATGTGGTTCTTTTGGCAAACTCATTACAAGGCCTTGAACAACATCCAGTGGTGGTATATTAATTGAAATTGGAGTGATCCTGATATTTGCATTTGAGAGGGATAAAGTTCTGTTCACTCAAGAACACAACATTTTGGAGTGAAATACGTCGAAATCTTCATCAGGATGCATGTTTGATTAAGAGGCTTCCTCTGTACGGGAAGCCTTTAATGTCTTGGAAGCAAGCATACGAAGAAAGATTGGTAGGCCACATCGTGCTTAAAGTAATTTGTTATTTTGAGAATATATCTTAAATTCATGCAAGAGATGCTCCTGGACGTGGTGATTCAGATTTGCAAGCGACTTCAAGGCTTAAGTGTATGGTGGAATATTTCAAGAATTTGTTTTCTTACTGGAAGATGGTTCAGAACAAGCAAAAGGCTCTGATTTGACTAGTAACATTAATCCCCATAGAAAGGTAAAAGGATGCTCAAAGGCCAAATGGGCTGGGCTGGGACAAGGGATGAATCATTGTAGCGGGAAGAGAGCATTTGACAAATATGGGCTTGTGCACGTTGAATCTCAGCCATACTCATATCTTGTTTTAGCAGTGAAGAGACTGTATCAAATTTTGAATTCCAAGTTGTGCGGATGACACTTTTCAGAACCATTTCTGATCTGGCACGAGCATGAATCCTGGAGACTTGGGTTCAAGCAAAAGATCCTATTATCTGTTTTTGGTTAACCGCGCATTGTAGGTAGGGTAATTTTTCTTTCACAGCTTTTTGCTGCACATTTGCATTTTCCTTTCCTTGTCTTTTACCATGGCAAACATTGCTTCTCAACAGGTGCATGCTTTAGGATCTGACCATCTTGACTTTTCTGCAAAGCTTCTATTACCTCATCTTTGCTATCATATTCTTGGATTTGATCTTTTATAAGCTACTTCTGGTTTGTAAAAGTAGCAGCTATTAAGTTATATTCTGCTCTATGACAGGTTGAATTGTGATCAATTTGAAGGTGGCATGGCTGGAAGGGGAAGAATGCCGCCTGCACATATGCTACATCCTGGTGCTGCAGGCTTGCTAACTGATCCAATAATTCCTCGAGCTGGAACTGGATCAATTGGACAGCCAGGTCAACCACCACTGGGATCTCAGCAGCAATTACCTCCATCCATGGTTCTTATTGAGCATAAAATGGCAACACAACATGCTGAAATACAAAAACTACTGACAGAGAATCAACGGCTTGCAGCTGCTCACTTGGCCCTCCGCCAAGAACTCGCAAGTGCTCGTCAGGAAGTACAACATCTTCAGCAGCAGATGTCTAGAATGCAAATGGAGGAAGAGAGCAGAATGATGTCATTGATTGAGAAAGCAGCCAAATTAGAGGAAGACTTGAGAGCGGCTGAACCTCTTAAGGCTGAATTGCAGCGAGTACACAATGATGCCCAACAGCTCAATGGTCAAAGACAGGAACTCATGGGGCACATCCAGCAGATAACACAGGAGTTGCAGAAGTCGCATGCTGATTCTCAACAATCCATTGCTATTCAAAGTGAAAATGAGAAGTTGAGACAAGAGCTTGAACGTTCTAGGTAAATTGTTGCTAAAGTTTGCAAGTGTGTTGAAGAAGCTTATGAAACTTCTATCCGTATTGGTTATTGTTATTCTCATTGTCATTGCTGGAAAGTTGTATATAAGTACAACTAGCTGCTAATGTTGCCACAAAAAAATTGACAAAAATTTACGGTGGGAAAATATGTAATATTGTTGTGAGAGAGAGGGTTTGAAGACATTCAGCACTTATTTGGATGGAATAAAGATAAACTTCAAAATGCATTGAGAGAGAGAGAGAGAGAGAGAGAGAGAGAGAGAGAGCGTGAGAGAGCTTTAATAATGTCTTTTCCATGCCAAAAGGCATGTAAGACTAATAAATGTACATGTCAAGTATGTGTTATCAGTGGGAGTGTATGAAAACGTCTCCAAAAATAGTAACAAAAGAAAACAATATAACTGAATACTACGAACTGACATGAGTGAGATATGTAGGAATACAGAGAGAGAGAGAAGAAGAAAGAAAGCTTTATTAATGTCTTTTCCATGTCAAAAGGCATATAAGACTAGTAAATGTACATGTCAAGTATGTGGTAACCATAGGAGCGTATGAAACGTCTCCAAAACAGTAACAAAAGTAGCAATCGAGAGCTAAAGCTATAAACTGAAATAGATGTGATGCTATTAGAAACATGTGGGAGCATGTATACTGCTAACAGTCATGAGTGAGGTATGACGCTATCATCTAGTCCTGTCCTGCTGGTGCTGATGATATAGAAGGATGTAATACGGCCTGTGGCATGAAGGGCCACTGGTGGTCTCTGACGTCGTCTGAGAGGATGAAGAGGTCTCCTCGTGATAGGTCGAGTAGCTCGTGCTGCAACATGGGTATGTGTGGGACGCTGTCTCTGGTCTCTGTGGGCAAGTAGGTCATCATCATCATCGTCACCGTCATCAAAATGTCCTCTTCTAATGGAGAAGAAAGAAGTGATCTGAGGCTGAGAAACCTGACTCGGCTGGGCTGTCTGATACAAATCCTGTCGTAGTATAAACATCTCGTATCATGAGTGCGGCGCATCGGGAATCCTCATAAGCTATGAGCGATCGTAAGGTGACAGGTGTGTCTCGGAACAAACAGTGGTATCTCCCTCTGATCTCGTAATATACCGGGCACCTAAAGATAAAGTGCTCCTCTGACTCCACCTCCTCTAAAGAGCATGACTGGCAAATCCGCTCCTCTCTCGGGGTACCCTAGAATCTACCAGTCTCAATAGCCAACTGATGTGATGATACACCGAGCTGTCCCAATGTAAATCTGAGGCAATGTGATAGTCTGGAGTCCAAATAATGCGGTAAGACCGGGAACCCTGCTATGTCAAGCTCAATAAAATGAGTCCAGTAGTAGCCGGGTTTCACCCCAAGCTGTCGCCCCCAAGTACGGTCGAGATATGCCCGATATAAGATGCGCCTGATATACTGATGAGTACCTGAGGGGAGCTCTGTAATGGAGATACCAAATGACTCAAGGAGGAAATGGGATGCGTGAGAGAACCACGATAGTCGATAACCCTGGTCATGAAGAAAGTGTGAGGAGACAAGTGCTGTCTGTGTATATCTCATATCCTCATCGGGCAGAGCCTGGATTCTCTGAATGTATGTGATTAGCTGGAACGCGGCATATATCTGAATGGGTGGAACGACAAACTCTGCAAGAAGGATCTCATGTGGAACCGAGGGCTTCGCCCGAATCATACTGGCTAACATGGTGGTCTGCAATCGTGAAATGCTGGCCCAATGTCAAAATGAGTCCAGTAGTAGCCGGGTTTCACCCCAAGCTGTCGCCCCCAAGTACGGTCGAGATATGCCCGATATAAGATGCGCCTGATATACTGATGAGTACCTGAGGGGAGCTCTGTAATGGAGATACCAAATGACTCAAGGAGGAAATGGGATGCCTGAGAGAACCACGATAGTCGATAACCCTGGTCATGAAGAAAGTGCGAGGAGACAAGTGCTGTATGTGTATATCTCATATCCTCATCGGGCAGAGCCTGGATTCTCTGAATGTATGTGATAAGTTGGAACGCGGCATATATTTGAATGGGTGGAACGACAAACTCTGCAAGAAGGATCTCACGTGGAACCGAGGGCTTCGCCTAAATCATACGGGCTAACATGGTGGTCTGCAATCGGAAATGCTGGCCCAATGTGATGAAGGGAGGCCGGTGCACCATGTCTCTGCTGCATATAAGGCTGTGGGGGTGACAATAGTATCAAAGAGTCTACACTTACTGCGAACATCTCGGATGAGCTTCCTGAAACAGAACCGCTCAAGCTGAATAAGAGAGGAATGCCCCTTCCCAAGTCGGGTGGTGGCAGCTTGCCGCATGCTGAAGGTAGGACCAGAGAAGAGTATCCCCAAATAGGTATAAGAGGAAGCTACCTCTAAGGCCTGTCCATCTAGGATGAGCTCCTGGCGTTGCATGAAGGCTCTCAAAGTGTTGAAGACCATAACCTTGGTCTTCGCAGTGTTCACCCCCAATCCCCATCCGGTACAAAATCCCAGTAAACAATCCAGCTGCCTCTGCAAACCCTCTCTGGTCGGGGATACTAGTACTACATCCGCATAAAGGAGAATAGCAATCAGAATGGTGCCAAGTCTACAGTCACCCCCGCCACACTGGGAGATGACTCGCTCTAACTCATCAATATACAATCCAAAGAGAACCGGTGAAAGAGAGCACCCCTGTTTCACCCCAATGGTGCTCCAAATGTGATCAGATAAGCCACTGCTATGTCAGAAACATCCCAAGACCTTCTCATAAAGAGCCATCACTGCTAAAACAATATCTGTGGAGAAACCAAGGTCACGAAGTCTCTGAATGAGCAGGGAGCGTGTTACAGAATCGAAGGCCTTCTTGAAATCTACAAAACAACAGTAAACCCTCTCTTTCCTGTACTTAGCTTCCTCGATCAAGGCTCGAAGTGTAAAAATATGGTCAGTGGTAGAATAATGAGATCGGAAACCTGCCTGCCCCAATGCATGTAATCTCCGAGCTTCCGCCTCTGAACTCACTGCAGACTGGAGTATGGTACCATAGAGCTTCGTGAGAACATGTCCGATCATGATGGTGCGGTAATTACCAGGAATCATGGGATCACCATTTTTATGAATAGGGTGGATGATGTTGGTGCACCAGGATGAGGGGAAACCAGAGACAACGGCGGAATTGAGGAGAGTGGCTAATGTGGGAGCAAGGAGGTCGGAAGCATGGGTTAGGAGTTCAGATTCAAGGTCTGCGATATCTCTTGCTTTATGGGACTTCATTCTCTTGATGGCCGCAAGTACCATGTCAGATGTGAAGAAGGTGAACTCAGAGGGGCTTAGGGAGATAGAGATGGGTGCGTCAGTGGATATGGTATATAGTTTGGTAGCGTATTCGGTCCATATGCGAAGGTCATCCAGGAGGGGTGGTGGAGCACAAGGGATAAACTCACGCCAAAAGGCGCCTGAAGAGGAACTGAAGAGAAGATCAACAAGACGCGTTCCTTCGGAGTCATCATATATACGCTTTTTTCGGCGGAGTGTGTGACGGTAAGAGCGCCTGGCGGAGTGGAGGAGATGAGGATCGTGAGTGCGGGCATGGGTGACAAGCTGACGAAGAGAGCGACATTCAACATCATACCACGGGGGGTGTGGGGGTCGTATCGATGAGGAGCGGGTGCCTCTGCTTTTATGGGGTTTAGATGGAAAAGCAAGGGAAGCAGCGGTATGAAGAGAAGTACTAAGAAAGGCAGCTTGAGTCTCGATTGTACTATCGCGAGGGAAGGAATGGAGCAATGAGGTTAGTAGATGGCTAACTCATGGGCCTCTCCAAACTGCAATAAATGCTCACCGTAAGGGGTAGTAGGTCCCAAGTTGTCCTCTGAAATCCTGGTAACTCCCATATCATCGCTGTCAAGGGCATGAACGCGGAGCTGGTCGGTGATGTCATAGAACTCTGACTGCCGTGAAGAGGTTCGGGCATTAAAATCTCCAGTGAGGAGAATATGCCCCCACTCTGCGAATTTGATAATATCAGGCGATAGATCAAGGTAGGGTGAACCTGTGCCCTCAGCAAAGGACGAAGACTCTGGAGGAAAATAACAGGCCGCCACAAAGAGGTCCCTGTCCAACCCAATATCCTGCCCAGCAATATGAATCCATATATACCGTGCATGCTCGTCGTGTCTGATGAACTCAATGCTCGGATGAAGAGACTCTCTGTATAAACATGCAACACCTCCGGATCCACGACCGCTAGCTGATCTAGTCTCAAGTCTGTACACGGAATCCCATCTGTATTCTGGAAAAATAGGTAATCCTCTCTCCTAACTCTCATGAGTCTCCATAAAGAACAGTAAATCCCTGTCAGTGATGAAATCGATCAAGTCGCCAGCAATGGAAGATGAGTGTAAACCATCACAGTTCCATACTCCAATGCGGAGATGGTGTGGGTGGGGCCCCGGGGCACTCCCGAACCCGGGGACCCCAAATCCCTAGTACTGGGAGCTGCTAGGTGCGCTGTCAAGAAAACGCACTCGTCCATCTCGTTAAATGACTCGTCTGCCAGACTCACGGGTCGTACGCCTCTCCTCTACCTGGATATATGTGAGGTCGTCGTCCATATAGATAGTGGTACCACGTAGCTTAGCTCCGCACCGCAAAGCATCTCGACGACTCTCGAGGGAGGTGAACCGAAGAATGAGTGTGGCTGCATCTCTAGTGGTCCTCCATGCGGTGTCTAACCCCTCTGTCCTATGCCCGAGAGTGATGTCGAGAAAGCGTTTAGCTTCAGCCAATGCATCCTGTGTATCTAGAACTCCACGAACTCTAATATTGTGGGATTTTTGGTCTCAAGATTTCTCTTCCGAGATGGTGGCTGAGATAACTGAGGAGATGGGAGCGTTGGGTTTGGTGCCCTTTTTCAAAACTGATGCCCAGGAAAGGGCCTCTTCGTGTTGCTTCTCAATCTTGGTTTCTAGCTCCCGTAGCATGTTGGTGGTGGATTCCGAAGCTGCGGCCTGTTTGATTCCGATGGATTGTTCGAGTGAGGCAACCTTGGACTGTAATAGCTTCTTCTCGTTGATCAAAGAAGTAACCGTTCCTTTCAGTTGTGAAATTTCATACCGCAAAAATTGGAAATCTGCCTTGAATTGATCAATCTGCCAAGATGAAAAAAGTTCAATTGATTTAGAAGGCGTATACGGAATATTGGCTGTAGACTGTGGTGCCGTGAAGGAGGAAGAGTGAGCAATGATCTGTGGGAAGAATAGGGTCAGAAGACAGAAGAGGAGCTGAATCAGGGGAGCAGCCATCAGAGAGGGGGGTGAGAGTTGTAGTAGGAGAGGGAGATGGGTCATCAAGGGGGTGAGGTGAAGTGGCAGCGAGGGGGGGGGGCTGGAATGACAATGGGGTGAGGTGAGAGATCAGCGAGGGGGTGAGGTGAGGGATCAGCGAGGGGGTGAGGCGAGGGGGGTGACAAGGAGGGGTCAGCGAGGAGGATGGGTGAGGGGGTGGCAGCTAGGAGATCAGGGAGGTCAGCGAGGGGGGGGATGGAGCAGCGAGGGGGGAAGGGGAAGGAACAGCGAGGGGGTTAGGGGAAGGATCAGCGAGGGAAGGGGCAGCGAGGGGGGAAGAAGGAGCATTGAGGGAAGGGGCAGCGAGGGAAGGGGCACCAGCGAGGGGGGAAGAAGGAGCAGCGAGGAGGTTACGGGAAGGGGCAGCGAGGGAAGGAGAGCAGCGAGGGGGTTAGGGGAAGGGGCAGCCAGGGGAGGTGAGTGGTGAGCGTGGGAGGTGAGTGAGGAGGTGGCTGGGGATCGTGCTGATCTACGAGCAGGGGCGCGAGGAGGAGGAGGGGCCATGGTGGAGAGAGAGAGAGAGAGAGAGAGAGAGAGAGAGAGAGAGAGAGAGAGAGAGAGAGATTCTGATGCTCTTGAACGACAAAACTAACCTCTTATTGACTACCAGTATTCTAAATGCAGCCATGCATTCAGAAAAGTAAATAATTCAATACTAGATTTACCCTATTCTTTGAACTCAGTAGATAAAACATTCAAGGTGTACTTGAAACAGGAGCATTGAGAACAAATGACTACATTTTGAGCATACAACTTTTTTGTGTGACTTCCATTCAAGACACATGGGTTGACCTTATCAATAAAGACTATTCGTGGTGATCCCTGGTGTTTTATACCTATTGCTATATTCCTTTGGGGCTGCTGCTCCTCCTAATATTGGGAGGAAAATTGCTAATTAGATCTAAAGAGCAAAGCATAGATGCAGTGAATCACGATTCGCTGCCCAGATTATTGTGTTTTTTTGTTTAAAAAAAAAAAAACTACAAAGGAGGCCGCAGGACAGCAGACCTGCACTGGCTGTGGGAGAGAGAGGGAGTAAAAATGGCGAAACCATGATGGTTTGGGGCATGTGAGCAGTCGGCGTCTATCTACTCATCGTGCCGGAGGTGGTGTGTACAGTGGTTGCGGCATTCGAGTCGTCCATAAATGCCCATAATTGGTTTCGAAACAACGAACCTCTGTAATCATGATCCTCTCCTTTTCCTCTCTCTCTTGATACCCATATTGTATGCAATTTTTTCAAAAAAAAAAAAACATAGCGAATCGTGAATCGTGAGTCGTGACCCTTGAGCGAATCAGGGGTTGCGATTCGGATCGCTGTCCAAATCACGGACATCGATTCGTTAGTGCATCTATGGTGCAAGGGATCCGTCACTGGTATGGGGTGTGCGTCCACCTTCAAGGCAATCAGAGATCATGGGAGTTGTAACAATTGTGTGTTGAGATGCTCAAAATATATGTGATGGCTTCCTCAAATTCCAACGTCTAATATATGGTTGTGTATGGTTGTTAGAGAGCTCCTTAGTGATTTGATTCTTGTCTTGATTTGACATTCCTATCTTATTAAGCCAATTGCCGAGTGTTTTGTATCGGCTAGGTTTTGTTGTCAAGAAATGTATCTACAACTTCTTCTAGTGCCCCATCTATAGTTTGATGGAACATTGTAACATCCATCCAACTAGGTATCTAGCTTGCAAATCCGGTATTCTAGCGAAAGAAACTAAACTTTGATGAAGTTGCAAGAAACTAAACCATTTGGAAATCAAAGCTCTAAATCCTAACTCACAAAATTGATGATAGTTGTAAATTTTTTCACTACTCAAAACCATTTGTAGCGTTGATATGAAATGCACATGGTGCTCTTTCCTTTCCCTATGTATGGTGCCTCAAGAACACATATGCTTTGATACCATTTAGGAAAATCGATGCTAGGGCATGCCGTATGTGCTCACTATTTTTTTTAATATAGAAGTCTTGGGCCTACTTACCACACATAGTCAACCGAAGGATTTGTGTCAATCGAAGGGAAAGGTTATTGGAAGCAAAGCTTACAACATCTACAAAATATCGCATATGCCACCATTAGAGGGGGCCAAGATGGGCCCTCTGCTTTATGAAAGGAGTTTTATTGAGATACTCCACCAACTCTGGCAAAATGAACCCCTGACTAGCCAACCTTGAGACTTAATTTCAGGTCCTTGGTTAACTCCAGTTAACCATACTATACCACATGTTGGCATACGCCATATGGTTAGGACTGACATAGAACCGACGTTAATAGTGATTGCTAGGGGTGGTCCCCGCTAGCTGAATAATGTCTATTAATGTTCTATGGGGCCTCCTACCTAGAGTGAGTGAGTAGGTGTAGGAACTTGTTTCGAGACCGTAACAATACCAACCCAACAGTACTGTACTTGTAGGTGCAGTAACCACCGGAGGCAGAGGACAGTGTGAGTCAGAGGCATGTATGCATACCATGCAGTTGGTATGAGGGACAATAATGCTCATGCGGACACATGCATGACAGTCGGGGGCCATGCAGCCTTCTGCTGCCTAGATCGGCGCAATTTGGCACCCTCGGAGAAGGCTATTTTCCAGCAAACTGTTTGGGCGCACTTTTTGAAGCCTAGACAGCTCGGTATCTCCATCGATTTGGAGCATTTTTCCTAGACAGGTTTCAGTGTATTTTTGAGGCAAATATCAGCACACTGTTTGCAGGCAGATTAGGCCATTCAAGATCAGAATTCCAGCGCTTATTCTTCTTCTTCCAGTGAGCTGTTTGCAGAGGTTTTCTTGCTACATGAAGGCACACTTTTTTTAGCAGGATTAGTGCTTCTCAGACAGCTGTTTCGACATATTATATTTGGGAGCCCAGCATACTTTACAGCAAACTTATTCAGTAAAATCTGGAGTTGCATGCGGTTTCGGGAGATACTAGAACAAACCCAAGTATTCTTTAAAGATTTAAAACCACCAACCTTTAGTGGGGAAGAAAAGGACAGAAATATAGATAAACTTTAGACCTTTCTTAGCAAATGAAAAGCATTAAAACAGACCCCAGACCATGTGCAAGCCTTAGAAGCTAGCTTATCCCTAGGTCCCATGCCCTACAGTGGTGCCTGAACCTCAAACGAAAGAAGTTTGATAAACCTAATCAGAATGAAGGTCCTCAGAAACGCCCTGCAATCATTCAACCGTTAAAAACTAAAGATTACAAAACAGCTAAGCAAGAGCGGTTGTGTTTTGTTTGCATGGGTAAGGGTCACACAGTCAGACAATGTCAGACAATACCCTAAAGGGCCCTTTAATAAAAAGAAAGACAACAAGCAAGTACATCTGGTGCAAACCGTGAGTTTCCCCACCGATTCGGTAGCTACCAAAATAGAGGTGTTTCATGAAGACCATGAGCACCATTGTCAGTTGAAATTTGGCAATCAGTCAGTAAGAGTAATGGTGGATGATGGGGCAACCCATAACTTCATCAATTACACCCTAGTCAAGAAGCTACAGCTCCCAGAAACACCTAGTCAACATGAGTAGATAGTTTCTTTGGTGAAGGGTCAGGATAAGCGTGTGTGGGAAACCATGGTCAGTAATTTAGGTCTAGAAATTCAAGGTTATCAAGATAACCTGAACTTTCAGATCATGCATCGGGACCGTATCGACCTAGTGTTAGGGAAAGATTGACTCTACAGCTTGGGCCCCACTCTCCCAACGAAATTATTAGGACAATACCCTCAACTTTCAACGAAACGGTCGAGAAGTTCACCTGCATGGGGAGCATGGAGTTCCCAACAGCCCCTTGGTGTGCAGTTCGAGCTTGTTCAGCTAATGGAGGATGATCAACATGATGTACTTCTTTGTGACTTGCATTTTATTTTTGATGACTCTGTTTGCAATAAAAAGTTAGATGTTCTTTTAAGTAAGTATGATGATGTTTTTCCTAATGATTTGCCTAGTGGTTTACCACCCAGTAGAGAAGTTGATCATGCTATTAATTTAGTACTTGGTAGCCACCCTATCGGGTTAGTCAGTCTGAAGATAGGGAAATAACAAAACAACTAATAGAATAATTAAATAAAGGACAGATACAACCAAGCAGTTCCCCTTGGGCAGCATCTTTCCTTTTAGTTAAAAAAGAAGAAGGGACTATGTGTTGATGCATAGATTACAGAGCATTAAATAAAGTCACAATAAAAAATAAGTACCCTATGCCTCCAGTAGACGAGTTGTTTGATTTGCTCGACTGGGCCAGATATTTCAGTAAAATAGATCTACGTTCGGGGTATCATCAAGTCTGTATTAAAGTGGAAGATGTCCTGAAAACAGCTTTTAGAACTCGTCACAGTCATTATGAGTTTAAGGTGATGCCCTCTGGACTCACCAATGTTCCGACGACTTTTATGACCCTGACAAACAATGTTCTTCGGTCATATTCAAGAAAATTTGTGGTAGTTTTTCTAGATGACATTTTAGTCTACAATAAAACTAAGAAAAAGCATCTGGCTCACCTCAGAAAGGTGTTCCGTTTGCTCAGAAAGTATAAGCTATTTGCAAAGAAACCTAAATGTGAGCTTTTTTACCGAAGAATCAACATATTTGGGCCATATTATCTCCGAAGATGGGATTAAGATGGACCCAAATAAGGTCAAAGCCATATTCAGTTGGCCTAGATCAAACAGTATAATAGACCTTCAGGTCTTTCTTGGCCTTTCAGGTTACTACAAACGATTTGTCAAGGGTTATACTCAGATAGCAGTTCCCATGACAAATCTTCTTAAGGGGAAGGGAAAGGAGTTTGTCTGGTTGCCAGAGCAATAGGAGAGCAGCCTTGGTTACAACACCAATACTGAAAGTCGTAGACCCAAAGTAGCCTTTTGTGGTCGAAACAGATGCTAGTGACTTTGCAGTAGGTGCGGTGTTGAACCAAAACGGATGACCTGTAGTGTTGAAAAGTAAGAAGCTCGAACCCGCTCAGACCAGATCTCGTGCTTATGAAAAGGAACTTTTTTCTATTATTCATGCCCTTAAGGCTTGGCGGCGTTATTTGTATGGTGCTAGCTTCGAGATCCTGACTGACCATGAAAGCCTCAGATATTTGTGCAATCAGCCTGCGCAAAGCTTGGTGGGCTAAGCTAATGCAAGAATTTGACTTGTCTATCAGATATAGACGAGGAAAGTTCAATACAACGGCAAATGCACTTAGCAGAATGCCAATGGTAAACGAGTTGAGTTTTACCCAGTTCTGTAATGAGTTACTCAAATCCTTGAGGGCGAAATGCAAGAGTGATCCGTATTTCTCCATAGTCTGGAAGACAGTCCAGAACAGAGATGTACTGAACCCATTCCTACACTTGGGGATTCATCCAAGTATACGACAGCTTTCGTTGAGGATGAAGAATCCAACCATACGCCAGCTTGCGTTGAGGATTATGAGTCTGTAGATCCCAAGCATATTAGTGAGGTTGAGGGATCCAGTTCTCGAGGATTCAAATGCAAATAGTATTCCATTCAGGATGAGTATCTACTTTACAGAAACAGAATGTGTGTTCCTGACTTGGAGGATTTTAGGTGCCAAATTTTGTATGAATGTCATGATAGCCCTAGTGCGGGACACCCAAGAATTTAGAAGACCTATGAGCTTCTTTGTAGGCAATTCTTCTGGGTGGCCCAATATGAAAAAGGACATCCAACAGTATGTAACCAGTTGCCAGAAGTGTCAGATTAATAAAGCAGACCGTCTAAAGGTAGGAGGGTTGTTACAGCCCTTAGAAATACCAGTTGGTAAATGGGAAAGTATTCCCATGGATTTCATAGTAGGCCTTCCTAAGACCCAGAAGGGTCATAATGCTATATGGGTCATAGTTGACCATTTGACCAAAATGGCTCATTTTATTCCAACCAAAACAATCATTAGAGCTCCAGAGTTAGCAAGGTTGTTTATAGGCCAACTATTTAAATTATACAGTCTCCCTTCCGGCATAGTCAGCGACCGGGACAGTAAGTTTGTATACGAAAGCAAGAGTCAAGTCACCAAGATCTAGTTATCAATCAGTCTCCACAAGAAACAAGAGAGAAGAGGTTGGGCGCCCAACTCTAAGAGAGAGAGAGAGAAAACAACAACAAGAGCAATGGAGAGCAATGCTTAGCCAAACTGTCAAAATGGAATACACAATGAGCATCTAAGTACTCTACCTGGATGTGGCCAAATGCCACCAAACCCTAAGGTTAACCAGTTACTAAATGTAGGGCACCCCCAAAAGTCAAGATAGGGCCCCTAAACAAAATTAGACCCCTAAGGACCCACGAGTCAATACATGACCAAAATTGGGTCCAATTGAACTTAAGACAAACTTAAGATGGCCTAAATAACTAAATACCCATGGTTACACAAATCTCGACCTTTTGGGTCAAAGTAACCTATGGATTAATTTTAGCATAGTCATTTATTTCTAACACCCTCCTTAAATGACAATGCAAAAATTGAAATCTTCACTATGTAACAAAACCAACACGTGGTATCAAATTTAAAGCTTTGCATAAAGCTTCAAATCTGACTCTAGGCAACGCCTTAGTGAAGAGGTCCGCAATATTATCCTTCGTAGGACAATATTCAAGTAAAATGGCGCCATCATGAAGTCTCTCCCGAACAAAGTGATAATGGATCTCGATGTGCTTCGTCCTCGCATGGAAAACAGGATTCCGTGCATTGGTAGTAGCACTTTGACTATCACTCAAGATAAGAGTGGCTGAGGGCTCGCCAAACTTCATGTCAACAAGTAGTCTTCTCAGCCATAAACACTCTGTTGTGGTTGAAAATATCGCTCTATATTCTGCCTCACTAGAAGAAGTAGCAACAGTGGTGTAATAGATCCTAACACCACAGTAGGGTAAACACTAACTGGTAAACTGAAAGTCACATAAGAATACCTGATGGTCTTCGTCTCCGATTAGCTGACAGAGCTCTAAACTGCAGACGATAGGGCTGTTGGGAACATCATGCTCCCCATGCAACTGGATCTCTCGGCCTTTATGCTGAAAGTTGAGGGTGTTCTCTTGATAGTTTATGTGGAGGGAAGGTCCTAAATTGTAGGGCCAATCTCTCCCGAGAACAATGTTTGTTCGATCCAGGTGCATTGTCTGAAAGTTTATTTCATCTTGGTACCCCTGAATACCAAGATTCAAGTTACTTACCATAGTTTCCCAGATTTTCTTATCTTCACCCTTAGCTAGTGAAACTATGTACCTATGCTGACTAGGTACTTCTGGAAGTTTAAGTTTTTTAACCAGGGTGTAGTTGATGAAATTATGGGTTGCCCCATCATCAACCATAACTCTTACTGACTAGTTACCAACTTTCCCATGCATACGTACTAGGTCATGCGGCCCAAAGCTGAAGGTCCCTAGCATTGCAGAGGTCAGCTGGCAACAGTGTTCATGGTCTTCATGACACACTTTGATCTCGGAAGCTGTCGAGTCACTGGGGAAACTTACAGTCTGAACAAGATGAACTTGTTTCTTATCTTTTTTTTATCTTTTTTAGTGAAAGGCCCCTTGGGACATTGTCTGACCGTGTGTCCCTTGCCCATACACACGAAGCACAAACGTTCTTGTTTCTCAAACTGTTCTTTCCCAGGCTTCCCAGGCTCTATCAAGTTCATTTTCTGGTAGGAATTCTCGTAGAAAAGCTTTTTCAAAGGCTTTCCATGATCGGGGAGTCTGCCCAGTCTCCTGGAGATTTAACCACCACTTATAGGCCATGGGCCCTAAGGAAAGACTGGCCTCAATTGCTTCTTCCCCATTAAAAGTAGGAGGCTTTAAATCTTTAAAAACACTGGGGTGAGACCGCAAAGTCTCACCCGAAACTGATGGAAGTGGAGAAGGAGACAACTGAGAAGTGGAGGGAAGGCTTCCTTTCGCGGAACTCAAAATCAAGCCTTTGAGTTCAGCGAACGAGTCATCCACACTGGACTTGAAATCGGCTAGCCAACTTCAGTTCATCCACTTCTGTTACCAAGTGGAGTAACTGCTCCTTGGTAACCAGTTCGTCGAGTTCTTCGGCGAACTGTTCCTGTTCTTCCATTTCCATAGGTTCTTTCCCTTTACGTAAGCCAAGGCTTATGTTTCAAGTTCATCGAAGCCTCTCTCCGAGGGTTGATCAGGTCCCTGAGGAGTGGTCATTTTCGGAACTGAAAGAGAGGTACCTTAACTTCTGAAGAAAAAAAAGTCAGAAAGACTAATTTACAACTGTACAAGGGAAGGAAAGAAAACTTAGCTCTTTCTGAGAACTGTACTTCGACAGAGAGAATAAAAAAAATAATCTCTCAACTCTTCCTCAACTGCTTTCAGACCTGTAGCTCTGAGAAATTCAAATAGGAGGCGGAAAAAGTGCAAAGAAGATCTGAATTTCTTTGCTATCCTCCCTCGCTGATCTGACAGCTTCTGAAACGGTTCCAAAAAATCAGATTTGAAGCCCAAATCCACTTGCAAATTCTGAAATTTTCAGAAGACCCTACTCGCTGTTTGGCTGAGGT
Source organism: Diphasiastrum complanatum (assembly GCA_029204225.1). Classification (NCBI taxonomy): domain Eukaryota; kingdom Viridiplantae; phylum Streptophyta; class Lycopodiopsida; order Lycopodiales; family Lycopodiaceae; genus Diphasiastrum; species Diphasiastrum complanatum. The sequence continues at coordinate 33,486,988 of CM055096.1, read as the reverse complement.
TTAATTTCTCAGGAAATTCTGGTTTGAGAGAGGAAAGGGGCAAAGCTGTTGAGTCCTATTCTCCATCTTCATCACCAATTGCAAGGAAGATGTTTTCCAAGTGGTATTGGAAAACTGTGCAGGATGGTACAATATTGGATGAGGGAGAAAGCAGCAATCCAGGGGCAAGAAGATCTCAAAGGCAAGCTAGCCATGAGATAATAAAAATGGTGAGACGCCTGTGCTGCTACTAGCAGAGTTGTTCCCTGCTAAACATAGATGTTGATCCCAATCCTTCTCAGAAGGTCGTACTGAGGATGATGATTAGTGGGAGAGAGCCCGAATTTTAGTTTCTAAGGATAGAAACAGTTTAAGGAGGGAAGAATGTTATGTTCATGACCAGTACATAGGATACAATATACTCCTAGTCTTGGATACACGGTATTCCAGTGAAACAAGCTGTTAGTTATGCCACATCATACTGGACGCTACCAAAAGGAAAGCGTCCTATCGGGTGTAAATGGGTCTATAGGACAAAATACAAATCGGATGGGAGCATCGAAAAGCATAAGGCAAGGTTGGTGGAAAAAGGCTATGCACAGCAGGAAGGCTTGGACTATGATGAGACGTTTGCACCCGTGGCTAAGATGACGTCTATCAGGATGCTTTTAGCATTGGTTGCATTCTATGATTGGGAGGTCCATCAAATGGACAGCTGGCTGAAGAAGTTTACATGGACCAGCCACAAGTGCTTTGAGGCCAAGGGCAAGGAGGCTATGGTGTGCAAGCTTAAGAAGGCCTTGTACGATTTGAGACAGGCACCCAGGGCCTGGAATAGTCGTATTGACGACTATTTTGCCAAGGATCAATTTATAAAGAGCCATTTGGATTGCAACTTGTATGTGAAGGAGGAAGATGGGAACATCGTCGGGTAACAATGGGAAGCTGATTGCAAAGGTGAAGGGTCATTTTGTCAAATGAGTTTGAAATGAAAGATCTGGGTCTAATTCACTGTTGCCTAGGTTTGGAGGTTTGGAAAAAGCAAAAGTGTGTGTGCATTTCTTAGGCAAAGTATGCATGTAAAGTCTTGAACAGGTTCAATATGCAAGATTGTAAACCCGTATCTACTCCCATTAATACCAGCAGTAAGCCATCTAGGGATGATGGCACTCCTTTTGTGGATGAGACTCTTTATAGGCAGCTGGTGTGCAGCCTGATTTATCTTACCGCTTTGAGACCAGACATTTCCTATGCGGTTGGTGTGGCAAGTCAGTTTATGAGTTTCCCAACTGTGCCCTATGATAGGCTAGTGAGCTATTGAGCATGATGGATACTAAAACTGAATCTAGGACACTTTCTCCTACTGCTATAAGTTGTCCTATGAGATGTTTTACTCGTGTAAAATAATCTGTCAATAATTCTCCTGTATTCATTTTCAAAGTGTATAGCTTATCAGTTAAGATTCAAGAACAAAGAATATTTGAAGCTTCCTTGGGTCCAACAACATATCTGATATGCGAAATAATTGTATCTTCAACTGATAAGTTAATCATATGATGGGCTTTTCTTCGCCGTTTTATGTACTCTTTTAACTCTCTATCAATTGTGGGAGGAACTTCGGCACTTGTAACAATATCCCAATATTCTCGATCCATGAGAATGCTGAAATTTGTGCTGTCAAGTTTACTTGCCTCAGATAACACCTCATTACTTAAACTTGTCATTGTATGACACGTAGGATCAATCAAAATCTGTTGACTTAACAAAGGTTTTTGTCAGTTTAAAAGATAGAAGCATAGAGTTCTGGGAATGCTACGTTCTGGGAACATTCAGGAACACTTGTTCCAGAACGGTTCCAGGATCCAAGAGCGTTTTGGATCGGAACCTTACAAATTTATATTATTTTTGTTATTTTTTTAGAATCTATCTGTTGGGGTGGGAAAAACCAACGTTAAGGGATGTTAAAAAAAATCCCAAACACATTGCAAAGCACAGTACCTAGTACTGACTGAACAAAGCATAGTACGTTGAAGTTCATTCATTCATCAACTGAATTTAGGCTTCAGCATGGTGCATACCAAAATTGAAACCTGAAAGCTTTGGGACATTCAATCACTCTCTCCCTAGCAACCCTACAGCCAATCTTAGCAACATGAATCACTCAAAATGATGTACTATAGCCTCCAAACAAAGCAAGGAAAGAAAGGGTGAAAAAAACCTTCAAGAAGTTCCTTTGCTTGCAAATCTCCACATAGTCACTGTTGCCCTCTTCAATGTGCTATATTCACTTTCCACTCATCATAGCCTTCACATAGAGTGCTCACACTACCCATTTGGCCTCCTATTCCTCTCTCCACAAGTTTTTTCTTTCCAACAAAGTGCGCTGGAAATGGGGCTTTGCGGCTGTCAAATTTTTTTTTTTCCAGGTTTTTTTTACACAGCGTTCCGGAACGTGGGGCTCCAGAATGGTGTTCCGGTACAACTTAGGTTCAACTTTAAAAAATCTTTGTTGGCTCCAGATAATTTGCAAAAATTCTTCAATATCCGTTGGTTCTTCAAATATCTCTGATGGTTCCAAAAATTTGATGGTTCTTTCTTTTTAAAAGAACTTGCATGTAGAACCAAAGTAGCCTATTGACATCCTCTCTCTCTCTCTCTCTCTCTCTATATATATATATATATATATATACATATACATATATGTGTATATTTTGATAATCTGTTTGTACTGGCCCAGCGCTCTGACTCCGGTGACCTGCCTTGCTTATGTAGTTCTCCTGTAGTGATGATGCAGTTACATGCAGCCAATTGTCAGCAAGGACCTGGAAAGAACTCTTAACCCATATAGATGTAGCTATCAAAAAATCTGCCTCCAACAGTACATCTGCAGCAAACTGCAGCAATGGCTTGATGAGAAATAAACAATTATTATTTCTGACAGGAATCTGAAACTTTTTCAGCGATCTGAGTCATCCAGAGCCAGAGAACAATAGGTAGCTGTTTTCAACAAAACGGAGCTTTCAGCCGTAAGAAATGTGGATCTGATTTTCAAGGGCCTGTATTGTGAAAGTGTAGTGGACTAATTTCTATAGTCTGCCTTGCAGATTTTGTAACATAGCCACCAATGTTCTGCAAACAGAAACAGCCGTGCTTCAATGATCTGTAATCAGATATAGCAGTGCTCCAATGATCTGCTATCCTGTAGATTTGTTGTGATCTAATACTATAATCGTGCCTCCAGATTTTTAGCAATCTAATTGCCTGAAAATGATCCCACAATCACAGGCTTGACATCACATGAAGTACAAATAGTCAATATATGAAAAATCAAATAGCAATCCGCAACTAGAACAATCTCTAAACATCGATGACTACCAGTAGCAATCCCCTACAAATAGAACAGGTGAGTCTCCCAGATCATAATAATCATATGCTACCAAATGAGTGTTACTGCAACCAAATGCACTCTACCAGATTAGGACTACAACACCCTTGCATAAAGATTTAAGCGGCTTGTGAGTTCATCCTCCTATTGTCTAGAAGGGCTCAAAAGAATTTGACTTGAAAACAATAAGTGAACCCTTAAACTAAATAAATGGGTCCATGAAGTAAATGGGACCAAATCCTTGGTCTCCCCACTCATGAAGCTCTCTGGATGATATGACTGCAATCCTAGGGTATTCCACTAATATTGCCTCTACCATCTGCCATTGTCCTTGTTTCTCCCCCTCCAAATACTATATGTAAAGGATCGTCCAAAAAATAGCCTCTATTTGCAACGGAGGCATAGCAAACTTTGCTAGAATGATTTGCTGCATATCATCTTATTCAATGTGTTCACATGGAGATGCGAACTACTAGCCCAATCAGATGTGGTGATTCCTGATCTCCAGGCATACATGGTCTTAGGGGTCCACCATGGCGTCGAAGAGGGATACTTGCTCTCAACATACCGGATGTGCTTGACCTCTCCCTGAATAAAGATGTCCCTTCCTAAAATGGGTAGGAGTTGCCTGTCTCTTACTGAACTTGGGACTTGTAAAGTGAACCCCCAAACATGTGTATGAAGAGACTATCATTAAAGGTTGTCCAAGTATGAAACATCAATTGATTGCAAAAACATGAGTCATCTTTACAAAAGGATGGTGGCAAGAAAAGATGTAATATGTCTTCAACATTTCTATAGCTAATGGGTGGTAATTTGACTTTGCAATCTATATATAATAAAAGCACCAACACCTATCTATATTAAAACTTGTGCTCCAAATCAAACACTAGAATCTCAAACTTGAGTCTAACTAAATTCTAACTTGACTCTATTAAATATAGGTGAAGGCCCCTAGAATTAGCAAGCATGCATGACCCAATAACCCTAATTAACCCTAGATGACAACATTAGGGATAACAATGTGAACATAACTCTAACACTCCTCCTTAATGTCTACATTGTCAAGAACTATGCATAGCACAAGTATGCACGTGTATCCTCCATGACACCCATGTAACGAAGATCCTTAACTCTGATGTAGAATCCACGATCAACTCTGATCTTAATGTCTTCATTACTCGATGTAGAACTTTCTTTGAATGTCGATCCTTTTCATATGAACCTACTTCATACGACTTCCCAATGTCTTGCTTTTGTCTTCATGTCCCTTTAGTGCATATGTTCATGAGTGCAACATATCACCTGATTCCTTGACTTCCTTTGGATCAAAGAACTTGACTCTCTTTGAATTAAATAATTCAGACATGATTGACTTTGCTATAACTTTGAGAACTTTGCTTGCAGATTGACTCCCTTGGTCTTTTTTTACATCTTCCAAGCTACCCACAAATATGTAAGGATCTCACCAACATCCATAAAGAAATTGGAATCCTCTTTGATTACCATAGCACCATCATGACAATCGTAAGTAGGAAATAGATCTACAAAGGTCAACATCAAATCTCTGCATCAACACCCACGTTAGAAACCTGTACTTCATAAGTCGTTGGCTCCACTTGTGTTGATTCCTTGAATTGAATCCACTTCAATTCTCCTGGTACTCTCATAAGTTACCACATGTGATGGACTTGATGGATTTAGCTGAATCCCCCTGGATGTACACTTCATGTTTGCATTCCAACCACTCTCCAACAATGATACAAATAGAATGTCATCCATGAACCCAATCAAATGTGCAAGTAATAGAGTATCCCCAGTATAAAGATAATACATATACAATACTTCCTCACACAAAGTAATTGATACTCCCCCTCAAGTACTTTCTCACGCAAAGTACTTGACATTATCTTCTCCACAAATCTCACCATGACATCTATTTATCCTGACACTATGTCATATGCAAATTTCCCAACTGGTGTATCGTCCATCTTCCTTGAAGGAAGCTACATCACTTAAGAAGAATTCATGTTGAATTTCTAAGGCTGATCAAAAACCTGTATATTCATAAAAATGAACCTTGTTGTTTTTCTAGAGGCTAGACAACTATTGATTTTCAACGGCTAATCAACAACCTTAGCTTCCAAATCTTATTGGAAACAACAGAATCTACCACATGACAGAACATGAACTTGGATAGATTCAAGAACTTGAAGAAACAACTTTTCTCCAACTCAAAACAGATCTTCCTAGACGAATTGATCTTAGTTGGTACCACCACAACTATGACTTGGATGGTATCCAAGAATTACTGACAATTACAACAAACAATCACTCGATCAATTATAAATCTCAAGTGATATTAGTTCATTTAGACAAGAAATTTTCTACCACATAAACAAGCTACTATGACTTGGATGGAAACCAAACCGATACAACATAGAATGAAAACCACACAGCTTGTCACACCTGTCACTTGTAACAATGAACTTATTATTTGCCACCATGATAAGAAACTGTGAATCAACAAAGCATCCTCTTGAATATCTATTTACTTATATAGACCCGTAGTCTATAATTCTCATGCTACTAACCAGCTCTTAGAGCTCGCACCTTTGTCGATTCCAATCTCAACTTAACCTTGTCCAATCTTACAACTTTTGAAGTTGACCTTCCTTCAGTATGCTGGTTGGTAGCCACTTTTGCAGCACACCATCATTGATGCTTGCACCCTGATTGCAGACAACTCCTAGCCGTAATGCTGATCTTGACTCCTGAGACCTCCTTCATCATGCATCAAGGTTCTTCGCCTTCCTAAACCTCAGTGATCTGTAAAGAAAATTTTTCAGTGATCTTTCTCACAAACTCAGCAATCTGGTTACTCACCCTGTTGTACTTGATAAGCTAAAACTATTGATATGTCTTGTTGTACTTTCACTTTCAATCCTGTAGTAACAAACCTGCTACTACAAGACACAACAATTGCTTCCTAGCAATCTGCGCATGTGCGTGCTTCCTTGCATGTGTACTATTTATTTCCAACAATGATTGGCAACCTGCAGCAATCTATTAATATCATGTGCCTACTAAGCACCATTAGATGCCCAAGAGTTTGCTGCCTACAATTTGCTCCACAGATCAGATTTCAAATGTTCGATTGCTCAGTCCTAGGATCCTGTAGGTGTGATGAACTCCTACGTAGTTGCGCTCCACTCCAGCAATCTAGTGCGCTGATGTCTTCTTGTTGATCGTCGCTTGGTGAAGTCCAGTGACTGTGACTCATTCCCCTCCCTTTCAGAAAGCCTTGTTGAGCCCTCACTTTGGCATGCTGGCAGCTAGCTGCTTCTACATCTGGCCTTTCAACTGATCTCTCTTACTCTGTTCTCCAGCTCAGCTTCGAGCTTCCTCCAGTCCAGACCCTTTTTGCTAGAATTTTTTTTCTGAAATTTATTCCTTAGCGATTTGTAGAAAGTTTCAGCACTTTGCCCTGCACCTTCACCCTCTGCTCTGTAGATCTGAATCTCTGAGAATTGAGAAAGACTTTGTAGTCTCCTCATGCAACACAGCTCCTCCTTGTAGCGCTGAAATCTCCTTCCACAAAGCTGCCACCCTTGTAGAAGAAGATCAAAATTGTGAGCTGGCTAGAGACACCACCTCCACACCTTGAAGATGGTCGAATTAACCTGCATATGATGATTGACTCCGTTGGTTGAGTACCTCCTTGTTCTCTTGAATCTTGAACCATGCTCTGATACCATGTTAGAAAACTGGCTAGCTCATACAAGTAACCCAAGACAAACTTCCGCTTGAATGCCATCAAAGTCTTAGTGTGAGTAGCCCAAAATGTGAATTTTATTCTTGTTAAAGTGCTTCACAATGTCCACGTACTGAAGTTGCATTGTTACAAACTTACTTGAATAAGAACAGTTTGGCTCATGAAAACACTATTGATTGGCAACATACATGATAACACTGAGAGAGAGAGAGAGAATTAGAATTAGAATTAGAATTATTATTAACGTCTTTTGGTGCCCAGGGGCACATAAGACAAAAGAGAGTACAAAATGTGAGAAGCATTGTCCGCATAAGGACTTATTTACCAATGAAAAGACAGTAAAACTAAAACTAAAATATCGATCTCTCTGTCTCTAAGAGAAAAAGTATCCAAGCTTGACCACCAGCTGGTGAGGGTACAAAGCAAGAGCTTAACCACCTGCTCCGCGGAGGAAACTAGCTACGAGCAAGCCGAAAGTAATGAGTGATGGTAGTAGTGGGTCGTGATGTAGGCTGGTGGGAGGCGTATGAAGATCTAGTAGCACTGGATCGAGCCGAAACTCTCTGTGTCTTCGATCTTCGGACGGGGACGTCAAAATCCGCAACCGAAATATCCACTCTGTCTCGCTTCTGGAAGAACTGAGTAATGTGAGCCTGACTGGAATCCATATCTGAGAGCGTAGGTAGAAGTGAAGCTCGTAAAATATACATCTCTCTCAAAAGAAGACCCACACATCTAGCATCTGGATACTCGAGGAAGGAGCTCAACGTGAGGGGAATATCTCGGTATAAACAATGGTATCGTCCTCTAATCTCATAGTATACTGGGCAGCGAAAGATGAAATGAAACTCATCTTCCACCTCTTGAAGAGAACAAAGCTGACATATCCGCTGCAATCTAGGAGTGTCTGTGTATCTACCTGTCTCGATAGCAAGCTGATGAGAAGAGACTCGAAGCTGTCCTATACGATATCTCAGACCAAAAGATAGCGTCTGTGTAAGATAAACTGGAAGAATAGGCAAGCCCGAAACGTCCAGCCGTAAAAGATGTGTGCCATAATAATGTAGCTTGACCCTATCTGGATCAGGATGTGACCATATAGTGCGTATGTAGCTCCGGTAGATCTGCTGTCTGATATAAGCATGGGTTCCATTCGGAAGATCAAGTGCGGATAAACCCCAAGTCTGAAGAAGGGCTGAGACACTGCGATACCAAGAGTGCTTGGCTCCCTGATCTGCAATGGTACAAGATGAAGTGAGAGCAGCAACAATGTATCTGGAGGTATCTAGATCTGATACCCTGTGAAGAAAGGTGATGATCTGAAACATAGCACCAACAACTAATGGAGGAGAAGCAAACTCGGCTAGTATGATATCATGTGGTACTGAGGGCTTAGCCCGGATTATCCTACTGAGCATGAGAATCTGGATACGAGTAAGATCTCTCCATGTATCGCGTGATAAATCAGGGCACCAAGTCTCAGCCGAATATAGCACAACTGGGGAGACAGTAGCAGAAAATAGTAGGCATCTGGTAGCAGGATCCTGCACATAATAAGTAGAGCAAAATCTCTCCATATGCACAAGAGCGGTATGCCCCTTGCGGAGCCTGGCGGTGGCTGCTGGTCGAAAAGTGAGTAGCGGACCAGAGAAAAGATCTCCCAAATAGGTGTAGGAGGTCACGATCTCAATCGGTAGCCCGTCATAATAGAAAATCACATCTCTCATATGCTGTCTGTTGGTGTTAAACACCATAATCTTAGTCTTCTTAAGGTTAACCGTCAATCCCCAACGCTGGCAAAAGTGATGTAAAGCAGAAAGGTGACTCTGTAAACCAGCTGCAGAGGATGAGAGGAGAACCACATCATCAGCGTACAAGAGAATGGGGATAATAATGTCTGCTAGGGGACAGCCCTCTCCACCTTCCTCGCGAATAATCCGCTCGAGGTCATCTATATATAGTGCAAAAAGAGTGGGTGATAAGGGGCAACCCTGCTTCACCCCAATGGTAGAATGTATCTGTGAGGACCAGCCACTACCATCTCTGAAACGTGCCAAGACTCGCTCATATAAAGTAATGATCGCAGCAATAGTATCCTCTGAAAAGCCAAGTGAAGACAGTCTCTGGAAAAGAAGATGTCGTGGAACAGAGTCAAAAGCTTTGCGAAAATCCACAAAGCAACAGTAAATTCTCTGTTTCCGATGTCGAGCCTCCTCAATAATGCATCTCAAAATGAAGATCTGGTCTGAAGTAGAATATCCCGGTCTGAAACCAGCTTGACCCATAGCGTGTAAACCCTCAGTTTCAGCAAAAGATCCAGTGACTGTCTGTAGTATAGAGCCATATATCTTAGCTAGAGTGTGGCCAATCATAATGGTGCGGTAGTTTCCTACATTCATGGGATCACCTGCCTTGAGGATGGGGTGAAGGATATTAGTACACCAAGCCGTAGGAAAACCAGAAGTAACAGCTGTGTTAAAAACATGAGCAATGTAAGGGGAGATGAGATGTGCTACGGGCTTTAGGAAGTCTACACTTAAGGAGTCATAGTCAGTGGCTTTATTTAGTTTGGCATGTTTAATGGCGTTTTCAACCATGTCAGGGGTGAAAAGTGAGCAGTGGTCAGGTCTCGGTGAGAGTGAGGTAGGAGGAGAGTCCGTGGTATATAACTCCGTGGCATACTCGATCCAGGATTCGATGGCTATGGGGGCCAATGTTGAAGAGTGTCTGGTGAAATGTTTCCAGAAAAAAGAGGAGGAGGGTGAATCTAAAGAGTTGATCATTTTTTTGCAGAGTGATTGTAGGTACTTGATCTTCTTTGTTCTGGTGGTTCTATGATATTCTTTCTGGCATTGTTTGAGTGTGGCAGGGGAGTGTGACCTGGCATATGTCACATGATTGTGAAGAGAGCGGCATTCTGCATCATACCATCTGTTGTGAACACTTCTGTGAGATGATGTCGTTTTGGTGGGGAAGGATGAGGAAGCAGCAGCTAAGAGGGATGTAGAGAGAAAAGTGGCTTGCTGGTCAATTGGTGCCATGAACGGGAAGTTAGCGAGTAGTTGAGATAAGATTGTGGTGTAATTAGTGAATCCAGATTGGGTGAAAGGAATACGTTTATGAGTGGGAAGAGAGCAAGAAATTTGCAAAGAAGAGGTTATGTGACCAAGTGAGATGTGTAAGAGTGAGTGATCGGAAATGGTAGGGGGTGTGATGGAGAAATCAGAAATGTGAGAGATCAAAGCAGGTGATCCAATGAAGTAGTCGACCACACTATGTCCTCCACCATGAGGATAGCATGTATATGCTGATGAGGAAGGCCACTGTGTGAGGCCATTCAAAATGGCAAGAGCGTGTGTCTCTGCTAGAGTGATCAACTGCTCCCCGAAAGATGTAGCTGGAGTGTCTGCATCCTGTGATACCCGGTCTAGCCCCATATCCAAAGGGTAAAGCCTGTAGCTGCATGAAATTCGGTTTGTCTAGAGCTTGTGCGGGCGTTGAAATCACCTGCTAGTAAAATGGAACCCTGCTGAGAAAAGATAGCAATATCATCTGAGAGAGCCTGAAAAGGGTCCCCGCCAAACTCAGCAAACACTGAGGTCTGTGGAGCAAAATAGCATATAGCTATATAGATGTCCTGAGGTAATCCCAATAGTGAGCCAATAATGTGTAACCAAATATAGCGAGCGTATGGATCTTGTTTAACCATCTGAACTGTGGTGTCTCTGTATAAACAAGCTACTCCTCCAGATCCTCGACAAGTTTTTCCCCTAACAAATGGACGAAAAGCAGAATGCCAAGAGTACTCCTGTATATTTGGAAGAGGATGATATAAGGACTCATGAGTTTCAGCCAACAACAAAATGTCGCATTTTCTAATAAAATCAGCAAAGTCTCCGGCTGATGACGAAGATAAAAAACCATTACAATTCCAGAAGCCAAGTCTCAAATTGGTAGGGGATCTCGGGTAGCTTCTATATCCGGGGGCCCCTAGTTCCTATTGTGGAAGGTCGAAAAATCTCGGTTTCCCGTCAATAAAAACAACCCTTTGCCCTTTCTCTTTCGCTTCAAGGATAATCTTTTTTCTTGCCAACCATTGAGTATTTGTTAAGTCATCATCCATATAAATGAAAGTACCTTTAAGCTTTGCCCTAAGCCGAAGGGCAGCATTGCGTTGTGAAAGCGAGCGGAACTTGATAAACAAAACATTGTCATCAAATTTACTGCGCCAAGCAGTATCAAAACCGTCAGCCACATGAGATAACTTGGAAATGAGCAAATCCGTAGCTTCTTCCAACGGTTTTCCACCATTGGCAATGCCTCTTACTCTAATGTTAAAGGCTTTTTTGGCCCTTCTGGCTTGTTCACCCAAAACTGTCTCCAAATCGTTTTCCTTCGGAAAAGATGAAATCTGAGAGTGATTACCTTGCTTAAGGATCGATGTCGTTTCTTCAACCTGTTTTGCGAGTGATGAGAGTTTGCTGCCCATATCATCCGGTTTGAAGAGTGCTGCCCACGTTTTCGTCTCCTCGACTTGTTTCTCCAAGCTATTGATCTTGTTGGAAGTCTCCTCCAAGGCACTTTTTTCTGCAATTCGTTGCTTAAGAAATATATTTTCTTGCTCAAGCTGCTCCACACGTTCCGTGACACCAAAAAGATCCTTAGCTAACTTGCTATTTTCAGCTTCAAAGAGGTGTAGTTGTTTCTTAAGTCCAAGAATTTCTTGCCGGATAAAACTAAGATCATAAGCAAAAAGACTTTCGGTAGGTTTGGAAGGAGTGTAGTCAATGGCAGCCATGTTGATAGTTTCTGTCACCGAAGACGGCTCCTCCATCACTACCGGTGATGGGGGGGTGTCCAACAGGGAGGGGGGTGTAAGAACACCCTCCTTTTTCTTAGGTGCCATAGGAGGCGGTAAGCAGATGGAGGACCAGCGCAGGGCAGCGTAGGGCAGGTGCGAAGGTCAGCACTGCAGCGCCAGCAGGGCGGACAGCAGCGCCAGCAGGGCGGGTGAGAGAGAGAGAGAGAGAGAGAGAGAGAGAGAGAGAGAGAGAGAGAGATGACCATTTCAAAATCAAATTGTATTTGGTTCAAGACAAAAATTGTTGCAATGATGTATGCCATTCTAAAAGGCAATCAACACTCGATATTCCATAAATTTATGCTTGAGGGATTGATTATAGTTTTATAATTGCTATAAAAGAAAATAAGAGGGTATGATAAAATTAGTTGCAAATCAAGTGAAATGAACCCATGCACAATATTGGCACTTTCATGCACACTCTCCAAGCCATTATGAAAATGCCATTTGGAATCAAAAGGTGTTCAATAGTCATGTCAATTTGGAAACTGATTCTATATTGAGTGATCTAGCAATATGTTGATCAATTGCACTAGTAACAGTGGTGATTCAATCTTTATCTAAAATTGTTGACAAGTCAAATGGAATTCAATTATGATTGATGCATCTATACAAATTAAACCAGAGGTTGGAAGTTGGAATGGGTATTAGGGCAATAAATATTTGTTGCTACAACATTACCAACCAATGAAAAAAATGTTGTAGATTAATTGTTGGCAATAAGGCAGGGATCAGGAAAAGATAGGATCATATGGGAAGAGGAAAGGGGAGTATTAAGGCGAAAAAGAAAGAAGCAAGAGAGAAAGAACAAGAACATTGGAGTCAAAAGATATTGTCTAAGAAGGAAATGAGAGGAAGAAAAAGAACCAAATGAGAATGTCAATATGTATCAGCACATGTCTCAATTTCTTTGTGATGATCTTGATCAACAGTCTAATCATGGGTTAAAATAGAAGTATATCTTTTGACATATTCTATTGAAATTTACAATAATTAAATCTACAACAAACTATTGGAGATTTGAGTTTGCAAAAGGTTGCAATAATTGCTATAATAGAATCTGAGCCACATAATTAAAACTTCCTCTAGATAAGTATAGGCGAAAGTGTAGACGTAAGGCAATACTGTTTTTCAATTGGGTTCATCGATTCGTCTCAATGCTTAAGTGGAGTTTATTCACCTCATCAGCCCATGGATTTAGAAATAGATCAGCAACAACAAAAGATATTATTTATTTTGGCAGAATAAGTATCCAACAACATTATTTAGCTCTAGAGAGGATAACAAATTTGTAGAAAAGGATCAAGATGTACAAGTCTTTAAAGACCTAAATTGGGGCATGGTTCGTAGAAATAGGGGTGTTTATTTCACAAATCCTCAATGATAAAGTAGGCATTTGGAATGTCAAGATCGATTTCATACACCAAAAACTGAGAGCTATGAGCACTGATATGAAGATGATCATATGAAATGCATAATGATATTTCTAAGTCTAAACATTCATAGAAAATATTTTATTTGAGGAATATCATGATAAGAAGCAATGAGAGGGCAAAAATGAAGTTGAGAGACTCAAATATTAATACATCAATGAATCTTTTGAATACTATGTTCAAGTTGGTGTATTTTACCGTGGACAATATAGGGCATTCCATGACTTGGAATAGTCCTACCTTGGACAACCATCACATGGATAATTGTTTTATTTTCAAAAGCAGGCGATGGATATTGAACGATTCCCTTCTAGGAGAACGATGTCATCAACCTTATTGATGTTAATGGGCCAAGAGTAAATTGATATATTCTTCAACAAGAAGAATAGGATAAGGCATAGCATTGGATCTTGTGCAACTACAAAAAGCAAAATGCATGGAATGGATATTCCAAGCTGAAAAGAGACCTAAGAAGTAGACAAAATGAGGATATTGTTGCATCACATTCTGTCAACCCTTAGGGATTTGGATGCTTAAACAAACAATATTGTGCATCATCAATGTTTTCAGTAGTCATCTTCCCAAGGTTATGAGGGCAAAACTTGTAGATCTACGGTTTGTTAGCCATGATACCAACAACAAATGAGATTTGCAAGTTCAATTCAATAAGGAACTACTATTTTAACATACCTTTATTTTTGGGGACAAAAATCCCTCAAGTAAGAGAGGTGTCATGGGCTTTTCATAAATAGAAATAGCACTAAATGAGTGGTAGTGAGAAGTATTTAAATGAATTGGCCAAGAAACCCCCAAGTCTACTTTGTATCAGTGGGCTTTGTTAAAATATACCTAGATGCAATTAATCAAGGGTTACTAGTAAAGTTGTAAACCATTTTGGGAGTGACGGCGATAAATATCTAGGGTTGGGCTAGATTATGGGGCTATCTATTGTTTGTTTGTAACATTATGAGATTTGGTTGTTTGAACTTTGAAGCTCCTGCTTAAGCTTTTATGGCTGTACGGTTCAAGTGCCATCACATCCACATGAGGGTGTTGTCAAACTTTACTATAAGGCTTGGTTTATTGATTGACTAGAATTGTATTGTGATTGAGAACCATTGGATGCTAATTTGATGGTTTCTTGGACCATTTATGGCAAGTTTATGGATGTTCTTGACGTTTCTCTCTAGTTTCTTGAGTGTGTACGATTTACTACTTCGATTGATGCTAAATTGTGGTTATAATGCATGTAAATGTTCAATGGCACATGAAAAACTTACACTGGCAAAAAGAAAAACTTGTAATTTGTTACATGTGGTATACATTCAAGGATGCTTTATGTCAACTTGTATCAACATCCATGTGCATCAATTTCATCTTCTTGCAAGTAAAAACCATGTGGTACCTTGAGAAGCAAAGGTGCTCATGTAATTGGCAAATCTTCTACTTCCCATTCAGACAACATAGGAAAACTACATCGCTCAAGTAGAACACTTTCACTCTGAATTTCGAGTGGGCCTAAATGTGATTGTTTACTTCTCTATCACGCAATGAAATGGACTTTTTCATTGTACTTGTGTCTGCTCTTTTGAGTTGATTGATGTCTTTGTCTTAATGCAACCAACATTTCTAACTTCATCAGTTCTCCTCTCTTAGGGTTTCATGCGAGTTGGAAAAAAAGGCCAATACTGAGCAAGAAGAACGACGACAGGCGATGGAGAAAACTTTGATATTACTTGCAAAAGAAGTGGAAAAATTGCATACAGATTTGTCAAATGAGAAGAAGGCTTATAGTAATAGCAGTCGTGGTAAGTACGATTCTACATGTAAGGGCTTAGATCTACTTTCGAATAGAAACAACAATACTCAATTGATGGATTTGAGGAGAATCTCTTTTGAAAAATTTGATTGTATTGATGTTACCCTTTGCAGGTGAACTTTATAGCACTGATTATGGAATGGAGACAGCCTATTCGCAGTCACGCAATTCGTATAGGGATAGTTATGATTTGCACCAGGTTAAGTTTGGTTCCACCCTTGTGGAGTAAGATTTTGCTTTGGAGTAAGAAATATCTATAGAAATTCATTCCGAGAACATTACAATCACGTTGGGAATAATGTGGTAGAACTTGTTGTATGTTGGTGCTTGCAACTTAAGCATTATTTATTTGTTAAATTTGAAGACTCGGTCATAATTAGGTCCATACATAGCTCACTTTTGTATATGTGCATTTGGTGAGATCGACTTATGCCATTGTTTAGGAGGAACATGTTACAAGAGAAACTTACAAGAAAAGGAAAAATTCATTTGTTGATATCAATTAGAAACAATCACTAAGTTACAATACAAGTCTTTTGCTACCCTAAAAAATAGACACAAGTAGTTGACATTATCTCGGCCTTGCGTTCCCTTTTATGTGCTGCCTAATGTAGGATAGGATACCTATTGTTCAATTGCCTCCTTTTTTTGGAGTTCTATCCACCAAACTAATCTTGAGACCTACAAAGTTGTGGCATGTAATATGGTTGGCTAGTCTTAGTAGTCACATTTTGTACATCTAGGGTTATATTGGGTCCAATAAAGATTCTTATAGGTCCCTATGGATTGGCACCAGATTATTTTGGAGTATTTATAAGCCTAATTGGGTTCTCATTTGGTAGCTTTTGGTGATTGGGATTATGAGCATCTTCAGGGGAGAACTGTTACGAGCTCGTGACCAGTGCCGAACCCTAGAGAACACAGATAGGTCAGATACCACAGTCAGGGTCGTGTCCAGCGTACACGACCAACAGGGCAAGACAGTGTGAGTAGTGTGCCTGTTACGAGCTCGTAACCAGTGCCGAACCCTAGAGAACACAGATAGGTCAGATACCACAGTCAGGGTCGTGTCCAGCGTACATGACCAACAGGGCAAGACAGTGTGAGTAGTGTGCCCCAGCACGGTCCATAGCCATGGCGGGCCTAACACAGCCTAGGGACCCTGTCAGCAGGATAGGGCCCCCAGTTGGGTCCCGACGTGCAGTCGGCCACGTCAGTGCCACGTGGCCGACCCTTGGCAGTAGCATGCTACCAGTCCTCACACTGGGCTAGGAGGGGCTTACTCTATATCAGGGAGTAGGCAAGGTTGGGGGGATCAATTAGTGTTTGCCCTACTGTGGTGTTAGGATCTATTACACTGGTATCAGAGCCATCTCTATCCTAGGGAGTTCAGGAGCAACAGTAGAGAAAGCTATCAGAAGATAGGAAAGATCTGGGAGATTCTCAGAAAAGAATAGAGGAGGAAAATCGCTGTAGGATCAGCTTTCTAATCCTCCAATTTGCTGGATTTCTCAGTAGTTTGGAAGCATATCTTTTACAATAGCTTCAGCGCTGAAAAATCAGTTTCCCTCTCTGATTTTCGAGTGTAGATCACTATGATCTGAGCGGAAATTCAAGAGGAAGGGAAGAGCAGGTCCATCGCTGTATAGTCAGCCCTCAAATCTGAGTTTCGTATGAAGTTCTGAGTAGATTAGAAGGAGTTCTGATCTGAAATATTGTAGCAGGGCCAGCGCTGGACAGTAGGGTAGAAATCTCAGAATTTAACCCTGTTTTTCAGAAGTTTTTCAGGAGTCTGAGTTTCAGACTTGCTTGCTACAGACCAGCGACCTACAGGCTGAGAGTAAATCAGAGAATCAAGGTGATTTCAGAGCTGTAAATTGGACAAATCGGGCCAGACAGGTTGCTGACCAACCAGCGAGGGCAGGGACTTCAAAAATTCCGGATTTCTTTTTGTAAACTTCCGGTTTTTACTCGGTTTGTTGGAGCCCCACACCTCAAATCAGATTAGTCAGCTACTCAACTCAAGAACCGGGAAATTTGGCACCGTTTTGAAGCTTCAAACTGGCATTTTCCGGGACAGCAGGTCTGAAATCTTGGGGAAAAGAGCTGAAAGGGTTCCTCTTCATAATCTCTTTGGAAGTACAGTCCACAGAAACAGCTAAGTCATCTTTCCTTTCCCTTGTACAGTTGTAAATTAGTCTTTTAGACTTTTTTCCTTCAGAAGTTAAGGTAGCTCTCTTTCAGTTTCGAAGATGACCACTCCTCAGGGACCTGATCAACCCCAGGAGAGAGGCTTCGACGAACTTGAAACAGAAGCCTTGGCTTACAGAAAAGGGAAGGAACCCATGGAAGTAGAAGAACAGGAACAGTTCGCCGAAGAACTCGACGAACTGGTTACCAAGGAGCAGTTCCTCCAATTGGTAACAGAAGTGGATGAACTGAAGCTGGCATTAGCCAATTTCAAGTCCAGTGTGGACGACTCGTTCGCTGAACTCAAAAACTTGATTTTGAGCTCCGCGAAAGGAAGCCTTCCCTCCACTTCTCAGTTATCCCCTTCTCCACTTCCATCAGTTTCGGGTGAGACTTTACGGTCTCACCCCAGTGTTTTTAAAGATTTAAAGCCTCCTACTTTTAATGGGGAAGAGAAGGATAGAAATGCAGATATTCTACAAACCTTCCTCAGCAAATGGAAGAACATTCATGCTCTTAAACAGACCCCTGACCATTTGCAAGCAATTGAGGCCAGTCTTTCTTTAGGGCCTATGGCCTATAAGTGGTGGTTAAATCTCCAGGAGACTGGGCAGACTCCCCGGTCATGGAAAGCTTTTGAAGAAGCTTTCCTAAGAGAATTTCTACCAGAGAATGAACTTGATAGAGCCTGGGAAGCCTGGGAAAGAACAGTAATGGACAAGTCCCTCATCCAATATATCTCGCAGTATCGAGAGGCAATTTTAAAGATTAAAAATATGGATGACTATCAAAAAATCAGGGGATTTGTCCGTGGCCTCAAAGATGAATACAAAGTAGAGGTCCAGAGAAACTCGCCTACTACCCTTGAGCAAGCTCTTAGATATGCTCAAATCTATGATGATTCAGTGGGTAGGAAGAGAGCGAGACAGCAACCACTTTCTGAGCAGCTTCCTCAGAAAGACTTTCAATTTAAAAAGAAATTTTTAAAAGAAAGAAAGAAGATAAATTTAAAGGTGAAGCTCCTCAGAAACGCCCTTCACTCATACAGCCCTTAAAACCAGATGATTTTGAGAAAGCCAAACAAGAACGTTTGTGCTTTGTGTGTATGGGCAAGGGACACACAGTCAGACAGTGTCCCAAGGGGCCTTTCACTAAAAAAGATAAAAAACAAGTTCATCTTGTTCAGACTGTATGTTTCCCCAGTGACTCGGCAGCTTCCGAGATCAAAGTGTATCATGAAGATCATGAACACTGTTGCCAGCTGACCTCTGCAATGCTAGCGAGACCCTTCAGCTTTGGGCCGCATGACCTAGTACGTATGCATGGGAAAGTTGGTAACCAGTCAGTAAGAGTCATGGTTGATGATGGGGCAACCCATAATTTCATCAACCACACCCTGGTTAAAAAGCTTAAACTACCAGAAGTACCTAGTCAGCATAGGTACATAGTTTCATTAGCTAAGGGTGAAGATAAAAAAATATGGGAAACTATGGTAAGTAAGTTAAATCTTGGTATTCAGGGGTACCAAGATCAAATAAACTTTCAGATAATGCACCTGGATCGAACAGACATTGTTCTCGGGAGAGATTGGCTCTACAGTTTAGGACCTTCCCTCCACAGAAACTATCAGGAGAACACCCTCAGCTTTCAGTATAAAGGCCGAGAGATCCAGTTGCATGGGGAGCATGATGTTCCCAACAGCCCTATGGTCTGCAGTTTAGAGCTCTGTCAGCTAATCGGAGACGAAGACCATCAGGTATTCTTATGTGACTTTCAGTTTATTCCTGAAGTTTCTATTTCCAGTTCTATTCAGCAGAAAATCAGTAAATTAGAAACTTTATTGTCTAAATTTAAAGATGTTTTTCCTGAAGATTTGCCACATGGTTTACCACCTAGCAGAGAGGTAGATCATGTAATAAACCTAGTACCAGGTACAGCACCTGTTTCTAAACCTCCGTATCGGGTCAGCCGAACAGAGGATGAAGAAATAACTAGGCAGTTAACAGACTATCTTGGGAAAGGCCAAATTCAGACCAGTAGTTCACCATGGGCCTCACCAGTCCTATTGGTGAAAAAGAAAGAGGGGTCTATGCGTCTTTGCGTAGATTACAGAGCCCTTAATAAAGTCACAATTAAGAATAAATACCCTATGCCTCGGGCAGACGAGTTGTTTGATCAACTCGACGGGGCTAAGTTTTTCAGTAAAATAGACCTTAGATCGGGATATCATCAAGTCCGTATAAAATCGGAAGATGTCTCGAAAACAGCTTTTAGGACTCGTCACGGTCATTATGAGTTTAAGGTGATGCCATTTGGGCTCACAAATGCTCCAGCTACCTTTATGACCTTGATGAACAGTGTCCTCAGACCATACCTGGGTAAGTTTGTGGTCGTATTTTTAGATGACATCCTCGTCTACAGCAAAACGAGGAAGGAGCATCTAAAACACCTCAGAAAGGTGTTTCGACTGCTCAGAAAGCATAAGCTTTATGCTAAACAATCCAAGTGTGAATTCTTCGTTGAAGAAGTAGCATATTTGGGTCACATTATCTCTTCAGATGGGATTAAGATGGACCCAAATAAGGTTAAAGCCATACTCAGTTGGCTGAGACCTCAGAATATTTTGGAACTTCAAATCTTTCTTGGTCTCGCGGGATATTACAGACGATTTGTCAAGGAATATGCTCAGATAGCAGTCCCTATGACAAATCTTCTTAAGGGGAAGGGAAAGGAGTTCATTTGGGAGTCTGCACAACAGGAGAGCTTTGATGCTCTCAAAACAGCCTTAGCTACAGCACCAGTCTTAAAAGTCGTCGACCCCAATCAGCTATTTGTGGTCGAAACAGATGCTAGCGACTTTGCAGTAGGCGCTGTGCTAACTCAGGGTGGACGACCAGTTGCGTTCGAGAGTAAAAAACTCGAGCCAGCTCAGACTAGGTACAGTGCCTATGAAAAGGAACTCTTTTCTATAGTCCATGCCCTTAAGACTTGGAGGCATTATTTGTATGGTGCCAACTTTGAGGTCCTGACAGACCATGAGAGTCTCAGATACCTTTGCAATCAACCTGAGCTTAGAGGTCGGAAAGCTCGTTGGGCAGAGTTGATGCAAGAGTTTGACATGTCTATCAGATATAGGCGTGGAAAATTCAATACAGTAGCAGATGCCCTTAGCAGAATGCCTATGATAAACGAGCTGAGTTTTACTCAGATTCGTAATGAGTTACTCGAGTCCTTGAGAGGGAAATGCCAGCATGATGCATTCTTCTCTATTATCTGGAACTCAGTCCAGAACAGACAGTTACAGACTCCAGAACCAGTTCCCGGGGCTGGTGCCAGTTCATCCAAGAATACGGCAGCTTCCGTTGAGGATGATGATGAGTCCGAGTATACGTCGTCAGATGACGTTGAGGATTCTGAGCCTGTATTACTCAAGCAAACCCCAGTGGTTGAGGGTCAGTTGACTCAAGGATTCAAATGGAAACAGTATTCCATTCAGGATGAGTACTTGCTCTATAGAGATAGAGTATGTGTCCCCAATTCAGAGGATTATAGGCAGCAGGTCCTATATGAATGTCATGACAATCCTAGCGCGGGACACCCAGGCATACAGAAGACCTATGAGCTTCTTCGTAGGCAATTTTTCTGGCCCAGTATGAAAAAGGACGTCCACCAGTATGTAACCAGTTGCCAGAAATGTCAAGTAAATAAAGCAGAGCGTTTAAAGGCAGGAGGGTTGTTGCATCCCTTAGAAATACCAGCTGGTAAATGGGAGAGTATCTCCATGGATTTTATAGTAGGCCTGCCTAAAACCCAAAAGGGTAATGACGCTATATGGGTCACAGTTGACCGTCTGACCAAAATGGCTCATTTTATTCCGACCAAAACAACCGTTAGAGCTCCAGAGTTAGCGAGGTTGTTTGTAGACGGGCTATTTAAATTGTACGGTCTACCTTCCGGCATAGTCAGCGACCGGGACAGTAAGTTTACTGGAAATTTTTGGAAGGCAGTATTCCATCATCTCCATACTAAACTTAATATGAGTACCACTGACCATCCACAGACGGACGGTCAAACAGAAAGGGTAAATCAAGTGCTGGAGGATATGCTTCGTGCATACGTCAGCAAGAGGCAGACTAATTGGGAGGAGTATCTCTCAATATTAGAGTTTGCTTACAACAGTACCAAACATTCAGCTACGGGATACAGCCCATTTATGCTGATGTACGGTTTTCAGCCACGCTCACCCACAGCTGTAGGGTTTAAACAAGAAAAAGTTGAAGCAGCCAGAAACTTTTTAGAAGACCTAAACCAGATGATAGAACATGCTAAGCGTAGCATTAGACAATCCCAGGATCGAGCCAGGCATTATGCAGATCCACACAGACGGGATGTGCAGTTCTCCACTGGTGAGAAAGTCTACTTGAGAGTCCCAGTTGACTCTAAAACCCTCAAATCAGGAGTGTGTGCTAAGTTGTCTCCAAGGTATTGTGGTCCCTTTACCATCAGTAGGAGACTAGGCGAGGTCACCTATGAACTAGAACTCCCACACAGCAGTAAGGTTTTTCCAGTTTTTCATGTAAGTCAGTTACGAAAAGCCTTAACCAGATCAGATAATCTGGTAGGGGACAGTGTTCTAGTTCTCCCATTGGATCCTCAACAACCTCCACATGAACCAGAGGAAATTCTTGATAGTAGAGAGACGCAGACTCGTCATACTCTATACCGAGAATATCTGGTTAAGTGGAATGATCAGCCTGTTGAGAATGCCACTTGGGAAAGAGGCAGCGTCCTTCGCAAGATTTTTCCAGACTTTGTCTTAGAGGACCAAGACGGTTCTTAAGGGGGAGGGAGTGTTACGAGCTCGTAACCAGTGCCGAACCCTAGAGAACACAGATAGGTCAGATACCACAGTCAGGGTCGTGTCCAGCGTACATGACCAACAGGGCAAGACAGTGTGAGTAGTGTGCCCCAGCACGGTCCATAGCCATGGCGGGCCTAACACAGCCTAGGGACCCTGTCAGCAGGATAGGGCCCCCAGTTGGGTCCCGACGTGCAGTCGGCCACGTCAGTGCCACGTGGCCGACCCTTGGCAGTAGCATGCTACCAGTCCTCACACTGGGCTAGGAGGGGCTTACTCTATATCAGGGAGTAGGCAAGGTTGGGGGGATCAATTAGTGTTTGCCCTACTGTGGTGTTAGGATCTATTACAGTGCCCCAGCACGGTCCATAGCCATGGCGGGCCTTAACACAGCCTAGGGACCCTGTCAGCAGGATAGGGCTCCCAGGTGGGTCCCGACGTGCAGTCGGCCACGTCAGTGACACGTGGCCGACACTTGGCAGTTGCATGCTACCAGTCCTCACACTGGGCTAGGAGGGGCTTACTCTATATCAGGGAGTAGGCAAGGTTGGGTGGATCAATTAGTGTTTGCCCTATTGTGGTGTTAGGATCTATTACACTGGTATCAGAGCCATCTCCATCCTAGGGAGTTCAGGAGCAGCAGTAGAGAAAGCTATCAGAAGATAGGAAAGATCTCTGAGTTTCTCAGAAAAGATTAGAGGAGGAGAATCGCTGTAGGTGCAGCCTTCAAACTTCTGATTTTCACTAAGAAATCACAATAGTAAGGAGTCAGATTCTTTGTAGAGGTAACTCGCTGGATAGACAGCTGTTTTTCACAGATTTCAGAGGGTTCTCTACAGATTTCCCAGCGGAAATAGAGTAGGATTTAGTTAGTAGATCCATCGCTGAACATACAGGGATCTATCTCTGATTTCAAAGAGGGATTTCAGTAGATCTGAGTGGAGTTTAGTCTGAAATTTCCCAACAGGGCCAGCACTGGACAGGGAGGTGAAAAAGTGTTTTTTCATCACTGTTTTTGAGAATTTCTCAGTAGTTTGAACTTCAAACAAGATTGCCACAGACCAGCGACCTACTACCTGAAGTCAGATCAGAAATTCAAACGAGTTTTGGGCCTTAAATTTCAGAAAATTGGGCCAGATAGGTTGCTGTCCAGTCAGCGAGGGCAGGGATATCAAATTTCCGGATTTTCTTTTGTTTTTTTTTTCCGGATTTTACTTAGTTGTTGGAGCCCCACATCTGAAATCAGATCAGTCATCTACTCAACTCAAGCATCGGGAAATTTGGCACCGTTTTGGAGCTTCAAACTGGGATTTTCCGGGACAACAGGTCTGAAATCTTGGGGAAAAGAGCTGAGAGGGTTCCTCTTCGTAATTTCTTTGGAAGTACAGCCTCAGAAACAGCTAAGCCATCTTTCCTTTCCCTTGTATAGTTATAAATTAGTCTTTTAGACTTTTTTTTCCTTCAGAAGTTAAGGTACCTCTCTTTCAGTTCCGAAGATGACCACTCCTCAGGGACCTGATCAACCCCCGGAGAGAGGCTTCGACGAACTAGAAACAGAAGCCTTGGCTTACAGTAAAAGGAAGGAACCCATGGAATTGGAAGAACAGTTCGCCGAAGAACTCGACGAACTGGTTACCAAGGAGCAGTTTCTCCAATTGGTAACAGAAGTGGATGAACTGAAGTTGGCATTAGCCAATTTCAAGTCCAGTGTGGACGACTCGTTCGCTGAACTTAAAAGCTTGATTTTGAGTTCCGCGAAAGGAAGTCTTCCCTCCACCTCTCAGTTGTCCCCTTCTCCACTTCCATCAGTTTCGGGTGAGACCTTACGGTCTCACCCTAGTGTCTTTAAAGATTTAAAGCCTCCTACTTTTAATGGGGAAGAGAAGGATAGAAATGCAGACATTCCACAAACCTTCCTCAGCAAATGGAAGAACATTCATGCTCTTAAACAGACCTCTGACCATTTGCAAGCTATTGAGGCCAGTCTTTCCTTAGGGCCTATAACCTATAAGTGGTGGTTAAATCTCCAGGAGATTGGGCAGACTCCCCGGTCATGGAAAGCTTTTGAAGAAGCCTTCCTAAGAGAATTCCTACCTGAAAATGAACTTGATAGAGCCTGGGAAGCCTAGGAAAGAACAGTAATGGACAAGTCCCTCATCCAATATATCTCGCAGTATCGAGAAGCAATTTTAAAAATAAAAAATATGGATGATTATCAGAAAATCAGGGGATTTGTCCGTGGCCTCAAAGATGAATATAAAGTAGAGGTCCAAAGAAACTCGCCTACTACCCTTGAGCAAGCTCTCAGATATGCTCAAATCTATGATGATTCAGTGGGTAGGAAGAGGGCGAGACAACAGCCACTTTCTGAGCAGCCTCCTCAGAAAGACTTTCAATTTAAAAAGAAATTTTTAAAAAGAAAGAAAGAAGATAAATTTAAAGGTGAAGCTCTTCAGAAATGCCCCTCACTCATACAACCCTTAAAACCAGAGGATTTTGAGAAAGCCAAACAAGAACGTTTGTGCTTTGTGTGTATGGGCAAGGGACACACAGTCAGAGTGTCCCAAGGGGCCTTTCACTAAAAAAGATAAAAAAAGATAAGAAACAAGTTCATCTTGTTCAGACTGTAAGTTTCCCCAGTGACTCGGCAGCTTCTGAGATCAAAGTGTATCATGAAGACCATGAACACTGTTGCCAGCTGACCTCTGCAATGCTAGCGACACCCTTCAACTTTGGGCCGCATGACCAAGTACGTATGCATGGGAAAGTTGGTAACCAGTCAGTAAGAGTTATGGTTGACGATGGGGCAACCCATAACTTCATCAACTACACCCTAGTTAAAAAGCTTAAACTACCAGAAGTACCTAGTCAGCATAGGTACATAGTTTCATTAGCTAAGGGTGAAGATAAAAAAATATGGGAAACTATGGTAAGTAATTTGAATCTTGGTATTCAGGGGTACCAAGATGAAATAAACTTTCAGATAATGCACTTGGATCGCACAGACATTGTTCTCGGGAGAGATTGGCTCTACAGTCTAGGACCTTCCCTCCACAGAAACTATCAGGAGAACACCCTCAGCTTTCAGCATAAAGGCCGAGAGATCCAGTTGCATGGGGAGCATGATGTTCCCAACAGTCCTATGGTCTGCAGTTCAGAGCTCTGTCAACTAATCGGAGACGAAGACCATCAGGTATTCTTATGTGACTTTCCGTTTATTCCTGAAGTTTCTATTTCCAGTTCTATACAGCGGAAAATCAGTAAATTAGAAACTTTATTGTCTAAATTTAAAGATGTTTTTCCTGAAGATTTGCCACATGGTTTGCCACCCAGCAGAGAGGTAGATCATGAAATAAACCTAGTACCAGGTACAACACTTGTTTCTAAACCTCCGTATCGGGTCAGTCGAACAGAGGATGAAGAAATAACTAGGCAGTTAACAGATTATCTTGGGAAAGGCCAAATTCAGACCAATAGTTCACCTTGGGCCTCACCAGTCCTATTGGTGAAAAAGAAAGAGTGGTCTATGCGTCTTTGCGTAGATTACAGAGCCCTCAATAAAGTCACAATTAAGAATAAGTATCCTATGCCTCGGGCAGATGAGTTGTTTGATCAACTCGACGGGGCTAAATTTTTCAGTAAAATAGACCTCAGATCGGGATATCATTAAGTCCGTATAAAATCGGAAGATGTCTCGAAAACAGCTTTTAGGACTCGTCACGGTCATTATGAGTTTAAGGTGATGCCATTTGGGTTCACAAATGCTCCAGCTACCTTTATGACCTTGATGAACAGTGTCCTCAGACCATACTTGGGTAAGTTTGTAGTCGTATTTTTAGATGACATCCTCGTCTACGACAAAACGAGGAAGGAGCATCTAAAACACCTCAGAAAGGTGTTTTGACTGCTCAGAAAGCATAAGCTTTATGCTAAACAATCCAAGTGTGAATTCTTCGTTGAAGAAGTAGCATATTTGGGTCACATTATCTCGTCAGATGGGATTAAGATGGACTCGAATAAGGTTAAAGCCATACTCAGTTGGCTGAGACCTCAGAATATTTTAGAACTTCAGATCTTTCTTGGTGTGGCGGGATATTACAGACGATTTGTCAAGGAATATGCTCAGATAGCAGTTCCCATGACAAATCTTCTTAAGGGGAAGGGAAACGAGTTCATTTGGGAGTCCGCACAACAGGAGAGCTTTGATGCTCTCAAAACAGCCTTAGCTACAGCACTAGTTCTAAAAGTCGTCGACCCCAATCAGCCATTTGTGGTCGAAATAGATGTTAGCGACTTTGCAGTAGGTGCTGTGCTAACTCAGGGTGGACGACCAGCTGCGTTCGAGAGTAAAAAACTCGAGCCAGCTCAGACTAGGTACAGTGCCTATGAAAAGGAACTCTTTTCTATAGTCCATGCCCTTAAGACTTGGAGGCATTATTTGTATGGTGCCAACTTTGAGGTCCTGACAGACCATGAGAGTCTCAGATACCTTTGCAATCAATCTGAGCTTAGAGGTTGGAAAGCTCGTTGGGCAGAGTTGATGCAAGAGTTTGACATGTTTATCAGATATAGACGGGGAAAATTCAATACAGTAGCAGATGCCCTTAGCAGAATGCCTATGATAAACGAGCTGAGTTTTACTCAGATTCGTAATGAGTTACTCGAGTCCTTGAGAGGGAAATGCCAGCATGATGCATTCTTCTCTACTATTTGGAACTCAGTCCAGTATATGTAACCAGTTGCCAGAAATGTCAAGTAAACAAAGCAGAGCGTTTAAAGGCAGGAGGGTTGTTGCAGCCCTTAGAAATACCAGCTGGTAAATGGGAGAGTATCTCCATGGATTTTATAGTAGGCCTGCCTAAAACCCAAAAGTGTAATGACGCTATATGGGTCACAGTTGACCGTCTGACCAAAATGGCTCATTTTATTCCGACCAAAACAACCGTTAGAGCTCCAGAGTTAGCGAGGTTGTTTGTAGACGGGCTATTTAAATTGTACGGTCTACCTTCCGGCATAGTCAGCGACCGGGACAGTAAGTTTAGTGGGAATTTTTGGAGGGCAGTATTCCATCATCTCCATACTAAACTTAATATGAGTACCACCGACCATCCACAGACGGACGGTCAAACAGAGAGGGTAAATCAGGTGTTGGAGGATATGCTTCGTGCATACGTCAGCAAGAAGCAGACTAATTGGGAGGAGTATCTCTCGATATTAGAGTTTGCTTACAACAGTACCAAACATTCAGCTACGGGATACAGCCCATTTATGCTGATGTACGATTTTCAGCCACGCTCACCCACAGCTGTAGGGTTTAAACAAGAAAAAGTTGAAGCAGCCAGAAACTTTTTAGAGGACCTAAACTAGATGATAGAACAGGCAGTCCCAGGATCGAGCCAGGCATTATGCAGATCCACACAGACGGGATGTGCAGTTCTCCACTGGTGAGAAAGTCTACTTGAGAGTCCCAGTCGACTCTAAAACCCTCAAATCAGGAGTGTGTGCTAAGTTGTCTCCAAGGTATTGTGGTCCCTTTACCATCAGTAGGAGACTAGGCGAGGTCACCTATGAACTAGAACTCCCACACAACAGTAAGGTTTTTCCAGTCTTTCATGTAAGTCAGTTACGAAAAGCCTTAGCCAGATCAGAAAATCTGGTAGGGGACAATGTTCTAGTTCTCCCATTGGATCCTCAGCAACCTCCACATGAACCAGAGGAGATTCTTGATAGTAGAGAGACGCAGACTCGTCATACTTTATACCGAGAATATCTGGTTAAGTGGAATGATCAGCCTGTTGAGAATGCCACTTGGGAAAGAGGCAGCGTCCTTCGCAAGATTTTTCCAGACTTTGTCTTAGAGGACCAAGACGGTGCTTAAGGGGGAGGGAGTGTTACGAGCTCGTGACCAGTGCCGAACCCTAGAGAACACAGATAGGTCAGATACCACAGTCAGGGTCGTGTCCAGCGTACATGACCAACAGGGCAAGACAATGTGAGTAGTGTGCTCCAGCACAGTCCATAGCCATGGCGGGCCTAACACAGCATAGGGACCTTGTTAGCAGGATGGGGCTCCCAGTTGGGTCCCGACGTGCAGTCGGCCACGTCAGTGACACGTGGCCGACAGTTGGCAGTTGCATGCTACCAGTCCTCACACTGGGCTAGGAGGGGCTTACTCTATTAGAGAACAAAATTTCTTTGCAAAATGGTCTTTAAAGTGGTTTATCATTGATTGATCTAGAGAACTCATAATCTACTGATGGTTTCCATTCTATTACTCAATCATTGCACAACCCTTCGTGATTGTAATTTTAATTGGATTGGACCATTTTTTGGAGCTTAAAGGAGTCTTTATATTTTCCAAAATAGAAAAACAAAAATAGGGAAAAGAGGGGACTACAATTCTATGTTTACACATTCAAGAGAGTCCTAGGCCTCGGTACTTCCAAAAGGGGTCCGCATCAAGGGTGGGAAGAAAACCATAAGTTAAGTTTATAAACACCATATTCAGGGTGCAATACTTTTTTTCATTTTTATTGCATATGTGGCTTCTTGGAGGGAACTAGTTGAGGATTGTGATTTTTGGGGTTCCATTTCGCTTTGAACTATGTGCACAAAGGAGTAGCTTCATAAACTCCATGTTAACTTTCATAGAATAAAATACGTGTTGGAAATTAAGATAAACTATCAGGTTTTTATAGAGGCAATTATTTTGTGGGATGGATAGGAGCATGATGACTCTTACCATGTAGTTGTTAAGGATGGGACACTTCTTAATTATCCCATTACTTCATATGGGATACATGTTGTCAAACTGTACAACTATTTGATAAGATAAGTAGGTGCAACCTGAGCAAACTAGTAGGCATCACCTTCTTCCCTTGGCTTATAATACATCAGGCTTTGTTCTTTCAGTTTAACACAAATATCAGTTGTCAAGGACAAAGACTATATCAATTTGATAGTGTTATCTGTTTGCATGAGTCCAAGATTTGTTTCTATGTATTCATATCATAGTTGCACGGGAAGTTCCAAAACATGTTCTAAATGTTAGGGTTGGGGTTTTCTGAATTGCAAAGAAGATTTTTTTTTCACTTGAGATTTTTTTGCTTTCCCTTGTATTTTGCATTTTTTTAGGTAGAACTGAATTGTTTGACAATTATTTCCTTCTCATAGGCATAGTTACTCCTAGCCACACCCTCTATGGATATGTTTTTGGAATTGTACTTGTATGCAATCCTTGTCGGTTGGGGATCTACACGATCTGGTGATATCGTTTCTCATGGAGTTTCACGAGAGTTGGGGAGAGTATCACTGGACTTTCTTGGATACACATGGGAATCAATGTTCAGGGAGGAGGTCAAATCAACAAGTGGTAGAGGCTCAGGTGGGTTTGCATGTCTATTTAAAAACTCGTGATCTTCTCTGTTAGTTGTGCGCCAAAATGACCAAGCTAGATACACATGGATCATGCTTTGAGGTGGTGATATTGGGCTAGAGCGGGACGTGTTCATTGCCACATGTTAGTTTCCTCCAAAGACTTATCTCGTCCGTTCTCTGTCTCTCTCTCGCGCTTGCTCTGCCTCTGCCATCGTTGTGTCTCATGCGTTCTCTCTTCCTTAGAACTCATTTTTGTTCCTTTTTCTCAAGGATGCGTCCTTAAGCAAAGCCTACAAATTAAGGAGCACGCAATCACTTGCAATCGTCACAGTTTGCGGTACTTGCATTGTTCTTTGGATGCTCAGCATAGTTGCATCGAACCGCGGTTCGAACCTTGAACCACGGTTCGAACCGGAATTCAGTTCGAACCGGATTTAGGGCAAAAAAAGAAGAAGAAAAAAACCCCAAAAAGTAAAAAAAAAAACGTTTTGAAATTTTTTTTTTTGGTTCAAACGAACCTGGCCTGCCGGTTCTGCTGCTTTGCAGCTTTCGTATTGTGATTTGCAGCTCGGAGGGGAGGTAGAACGATCGTCGTTGCTGTGTTCTACCCTCCTACCGGCGATTTCTACAGCGGGTGCAATAATATAGCGTGTTTTTGTTGAAGGGTTTTTTCCACATGTCATGGATACACTTGTAATTCATGAATTTTTTGACTTGATCCACATCTCTTGGTCATTCTGCATAGTAAAATCTCTATTATGCATACCATTTACTCCTATATAATGACCAACTATGCAATAGTCATCTTTCTTGTTGGCTAGTCCAAAACTCAATTTTGGGTAGTCAGCATGCCTGCTACTTTTCTATGTATTGTATCATTGGGAGCAAGGCAACTACTTTGATAGCTTGGAGGTTAGCTCCTTCAAGGATACATTGGAATCTCAATGGACTGCATCATGCATTAGTATAGTCATTGATATGAACTTTTGCTCATCATGTGGAGGATCATTTCACACTATTAACAAAAATATGCTCGTCTCAAAAGACACAGGAAATATCACCATATTCCATTGCTAGTACTATTTTGTTTGAATACACAACCAAGCGAGAAAATTCAAGCCAATGCTTTGTTTGTATGATGTGCAAAAAAAGAAACATATCCTATCTCCTAGTTGAACTACACAAGGTCCATTTTGAAACTTCGTCGCATGGAGCTACAAACTTTATCTTTAATTGATGTATTGATTGAAACAACAATAGAACAACAAGCTATTTTACAAGGAACAATTGTAAAGTGTTTGGTATCTGCAAACACAATGAAAGATTGTCTTGATAAAGATGAACTGGAATCAACTTCCGGAACAATGCAAACAAATTCAATGATTCACAACTATGTAATTTTGGTAGACATCACACAACTTACATGTAGCCAAAAGCCCTCAAAAACTAACATATACCAGTACTCAAACTTTTAATTGCATAGCAAAGAAAACTTGCACCAATGAAGAAAGGGTCCATGTGAGTGTTTGACACATGTCCCATGACTTTTGGCTATTCACTTATGACTCTTGAGTTCCATGATGGTTGGCTGTCCAAATACTTGGCCATTGGTGGTTCATTACCTAGAATTGTGACATCAAATGTTCTCTATATTATGAGGCTTCCACAAGAGGGATTAAGCCATCTTTTTTCATGTCCTATCATTCATTGATTATTGATTTTTCTTCAGCTTACGTTTCTCTTCTCCTTTGTGCATGTTTTCTTCTTCTTCCTAGAGTAGGTGAATTTATATAGATATTAAAAGTTTTGGAATTTAACAATAAGAGGATCCTTTGGCATCCACCACCATAACCACCAAAACCTCCATAGTTGCTCTAAAGATATTGCATTGATTGGATCTTGCTAGCTCTCCATAGTTGCTTTAAAGATCTGACTGTGATTGGAACTTGCCAGCAACTAACCTCTACAAGAAAATTCCCACTAACACATGTCTTTTAGTGGTGTTTTAGAAGAAAATGATATCTTTCCTTTTCAAATTACCAAAAAACACAATTCCACAAAGTCGGAAGAGAAATCTTGAAGGGCTGCAAGGAAGTTTAGAGGTAGTTTCAAATTTTTGAACATAGACAAGTTTCAATCTTTTTTGGTTCCAGTATTAGATGATTTTGGTCCTAGTGTTACTCCTGCAATCTAGATATAATATAATAGCAACATTAAAGAGACAACTTGGCATAGTTGTTTCTGAGAATAGCTAGCAGCTTCGAAGAGAATTGGCTTGTAGAAACCGCCTCCTCTTGGCTAGGATGGCACAAACAATAGTAGACAATGATGGCATGGAAAATAAAGAAAGAACATCAAAAGATGGTAACATACTGTCACAAGTGATTAGAGAGATTGAGGTAATGTTGGAGTAGCTCTTTGAACGCATATTGGAAAGGATGAACAGAGGAGGGGCAACCTACAAGTGTAGTTGAATCAGACAAACAAGGAGAGGCAGCTGGATACAACAGTGATATGAACAGGAGCATCATATGATAATATAAAAATAGGCAGTAAGTAATAATCATATTGTAATTTCCCACATGAAGAAAGTAACCAATGTCTCAGACTTGCATGCACTCCAAACCAATCTAATTGACCAAGAGTGATAAATATAGGATAACACTACATGATCTCAAGTGCCACTATGACAGAACAAGGCTGCTGCAGAAAATGCATGAATGCCACTCCACGATTCATCGTCGTGTTAGAAGCAGACCTCACAACCATTGTTTTCTGAAAACATAATGTTTCATGGCTGATATCAAGTGTTCATGCTTCTCTATGGATGGCGGAAACAACATCTCAGAGGATTGATGCGGGACCTGTGAAATCAGCCTTCAACAGCCATGATCTATATCCCTTCCCATAATCAATCTATGATTCAGTTCCCGTTGTTGACTGAAGTGTAACATCCACTCTCTTTTTTCATTGTCTTCCAACAGCCCTAAAAAATAGAGCGAAAAACAAGAGAGGAACACAGTCATATCGACCAGGAATGTCAGTAGCAAGAACGAATGCATCTGGTGGTAAGCACAGATGCCATGCACATCATCATTAATAAGAAATACTTCAGACCCATTTCAAGCTATTCGTAGAGATCAGGAATGCCATATTGTAGCAAATACTACTGAATCTGGAAATGCAGGGAGATCCTAAGTTGTAAGTGACCATGCATTATAATCAACATCAACAAGAATTGTTAATGGCATTGCATAAGACAAAACAACAAGCATAGAGGACTATAAAAGGATCTATAATATGCCAAATCATATCTCAAATAACATGCTTAAGTCCAGCTTTCATATTCTCTGAGAAGCAGAGGCAAAGCAAGTGGAAAGTTGTGATGCATAAGGACTATCAGAGGAATACAAGCAGCTACAACTGGACCTCATACCATTGATCTGGCACCAAATCTGGAATATCCCAACACCCATATGTACTAATTTCTAGATATTATGGCCATACCATGCATACAACATATTGTAAATACACTAGGTATGCATGCACCTTAGAGTGATTTTGTGGCTCGGCTAAAACATTTGGAACATTAGCAAGGAGAGTTATTACAGAATGATGATATGGCTAATCTGAACACACCTTTTGCCAACGACATTGATATAGATATGTAGAATTAGCAACAGAACTTGAGTGACCCTTTGCTATACGTCAAAACACTGCAGATCAATCATAGCAGCACATAGATCTTGCTGTAAACCCCACAGTCATAATAGTAAGAAAACCCTCTTGTATATGGCTGCCACCAAGACTTAGCTTTGCCTTTTATATGTGAACCATCTCTATGTGGATGCATCCCAAAGCAGGTCTCAATTATTGCCTGCCAGTTTACTAGTTGATTAAATACTAGATGGACTAGCACATTTGGTATTCTCACAGATAACGGGTTGCTTGTGATGATTAGGAGGCACAGGTCAGGACTGAGCATCAGAAACAATAATAGAACTAGAACGTGTAATGCCACCAGCAATGGAGTGAGCTCCAGTCCTAGTAGCTGAGTCATCACGTCCTTGAGCATTTTACACTTCATGGCATATGTGTCTGCATAGAATCTAGAGAATGTTGTCATTGACTGTATATGTGAGGACAAACTGCTTTCCCAAACAAAACGAAAATATTACACACCTTAGTAACATCTGCAAAAACCTGAACTAGGGTTGGTAGTCACGATCATATTACTTAGCTGAAAAAAACTGCGATTAGTCCTAGCGATTCGTTTGCATGTGAGGTTTAGGGCTATGACTGAAGTTGTAAGTGTAGTAGAATGATTCATAGCTCTACCTCTCACTACTTGGGTGGATTTTATGATTTGTAAGATCCTTATGTATACTTTGCATTACTCATTCAACTAACAGCAAACACAGAGCTTAAAATTCACACTGAACTGAACGGAAGAAAAGACACTGTAGCCATTCACATAAACCATTGGATGAGATATTCAGCAAATGGATGTAAAGAGTGCATTCATGAATGGATTTCTAGATGAAGAAGTCTACATGGAGCAGCCACAGGAATGAAGACAAGGTTTGCAGGTTGGACAAGGCACTATATGGACTTAAGTAGGCACCTAGGGCGTGGTACACGAGGATTGACACATACTTTGAGGAGCTTGGCTTTCAGAGAAGTAGTTCGGAGCATACACTTTATGTTTTGATCAGGGATAATCATACTGTTATTGTAGTGATGTATGTGGATGATCTCATTTTTACAGGATCAAATCATAGTATGATTTAGGGAATCAAGAAAGATCTCTCATCAGAGTTTTATTCAATAACGGGAAAATCAATGTACACCTGACTTGGGGCCATGGGAGACCGCACTTTTGAAAGGAATACAACTGAATCTCTGTGTCTATAGAGGAGCACCATAAATTCCTACGCTAACTTACAACCTCCTCATATGTCTTCTTCGTAACACAACAATATTATGGCCCTCTTCTGCCTTAACAATTCTTGAAGATCCTCCAATGTTCTTGCAATAGACAGTACCTTTGATAGCAGAATGAA
Source organism: Diphasiastrum complanatum (assembly GCA_029204225.1). Lineage (NCBI taxonomy): Eukaryota > Viridiplantae > Streptophyta > Lycopodiopsida > Lycopodiales > Lycopodiaceae > Diphasiastrum > Diphasiastrum complanatum. The sequence goes on along the minus strand of CM055096.1, from coordinate 33,452,248 downwards.
CTAAGAATTGACGCATAGAGAGTAACTTCGGTTATGTTGTCATGACTGCTCACAGATTGACCTTTTCTTCATACTGTTAAAGAGATACATTGAAGTTTGGGATCTTTAATGTTTATTTCCAGTTATCATTTTTCTATTATATTTAGTCTCAAAAACAAGGAAACGAAAATTGAAGTGCGATAAAGAAGAAGTAAGCCCTTATAGGTAAAGTTAGTTACTAACGAACTGTAAGATATTTCAAGTAAAACAGTAAGATTTGTTTTTTTTTGTTCCAAACTTTTCTCTATATGTATTTTTTTCCTTTTCCTTGTTTCTTTTGCTTCTTTTTTATGAATAAATTGCGTCATAGGAGGTCAGCACACCAGGCCCTGACCTGGCCTCGGAAAGGGGGATTGTAGGCTAGCTCTCAGCTTTTCTAGCAGGCAGGTGACTTGCTACGCTGGCTCTGGTCCTAGGGCTGGTGCACAAGCCCCTGGGGGCTACATTTTGCAACCCAATGATGCCTGTGGGCTGCAATGAAACCCTAAGGCTGCGTGGTTAGGGCTGTGTGGGAGGGCCTACTCCCCCCCCCTCTTTGCACATATAGGAGGGCCCTGGGCCCTCATTACCTGCAATGAAATCCTTTTACCAACCATTGGCTGTGCCCAAAACAGCATACAAGCTTATGAAAAATTTTCCGTATACAAAACTAAAGATGAAAATTCAACATGGAGGGACTTTTGGGTCCTCTGGGAGGGGACCAATGGAGTTGCCTAGGAAAGAAAAGTGAGATTACGTGTCCTCTTGAAGGAATGGGTGGGACCTTCCTTACGTAGTAATCAATTTTGGTCTCCACAGGAACTTTCTATTATGGGATTAATCTCAAGTTTGATGAAATTGAAAAGTTACTCAACAGAATTAGCATAATGTGCTTAACTTAAGTTTGATTGTCTTTATTTATTTACTGTTCCTGCGGGAATACAATTATGTGCAAATTAGGCTTCTGCTGTAAGTTATGCCAGCAAGAGCTCTGGCACATTGTGTGCCCATTCATCCTTTTGTTCATGCAGCATATCATCTTGAGGCGTCTTGCAAGATTTTATTTTGTCCCAATTCTTGATGGGTATTAGCCCATAATGGACATGTCTTCAGATAAAAAATATTGTTGCCAACACTTGGAGAGAGTGTGCCATTTTATCTTGGTATGGACACACCACATTTTATACAGGTACTTATTAGTGGTTAGTTAAACCACGTCATGCAGTCGAATGACGCAACTGGTTAGTCTTACAGCTCTTAGAGCTCAAAGTTTGTTACCGGTTCTTCCTATGCAGAGTCGGTATGTCAGTTCATTCATCTTAATCACTTGTAATAGGCTTATGTGGTCCTAGGGTTTTGTAAGAATTGTAGACCATTTCTACTTTAATACAGTTCATAAAGCCTTGTAGCGGTCAAAAGAAGTAACACTTATTCTTGAGACTCTGATCAGTCATCAGTGACCTTAGGTCTGTTCTTGATTTGAGTCCTGTACATATTTTTGTGAACCATTATCTTAACATGTCCTTATTGTAGTTGCTTGGATGTCGTTTATGGTTATCTTAATCAAGGTTGGTTAACAGAAAATCACTCAGTAATAGCCCAGACAAGAAGAATTTCAGTAAAGTTTTTCAACATCTATGTTATGTATTCAAGGTAGTTTTTATCTCCTGATAGGATTTTACTTATTAAGTGTTTAAGAGGGGCTGATTCTGTTTGTAACAAGCGGTTTCCAATTGAAGCTGTAAAGCAGGTGTTTTCAATTATGCCAGCTAGAAGAACCTCCAAAAAGTGACTGCTTACCTTGTGTACCTTAATCTGACAGGATTCTGTGATCCTGACTTGTTCTTTGCTATTGAAATGATCTCGTTGGAAAATCATGAAGTGTATAGTTTTGTTTCAATCTGTTCTTGACCCTTCTTACAGCTCTTGTTTCAAATATATCACGGAATTGCATGAGTATTGAAGCCATACTTGTAAAAAATGACCGGGTGATTCTTTGAATCAGCCATCAAAATTTGTACTTTTATCTAAATCTTTCACAAATCCCAGGATTCGGTTTCACTGCACACTAGACATTAAGGGCTTTTGTTTCTTTGTCAATGAGCCTGGAGTAGATACAGTTCTTCAACCGCCCAGAGGAAGCCCCGGAAGAAAGACCCCTTCAGATTAGGTACTGGAGGTCTTGCACAAAATGGTGGTACCTTAGCTTCCCAAGCAATAAAACTAGCACAGTATGATAATACAACCAGAAAGTAGCCAGCTGAAAGATCCTTTTCTTCGCCATGCAGCTGATGAACTATTGTACGATCCATGTTGTGGTCTTTTGGAACGTGGCATAACATTGAAAAAATATTGATTTTACAGCTGTTATGCGTTGGTGACATGTGCTGTTAATTCGACCTTGATCTTATCGATGTGTTACGCTCTTTACAAGGCTTGGTTGGTAGTTCAGCTCCATTGCTCAATCTACACTCACGATATTCAGTCATCCTTATGATCTATTTTTGAACTTGCAGGGACTGTTTACAAGGTTTTTGTAGTCGTTAGCTACCATCCTGTTAAATTCTAGGCGTCAATGGTGCATGCAATTGGCCAAAGTAAATTGTAATCACCCCTTCTGATATATTTATTTCTATTGTTAACATTTATTATGAAGGAAGGAGCATCAACCCTTGCAGAGCATCGTAGAACAGGCGAGGAGACAACTGGATTAAGTAACGTAAAAAGCCAAGTTATACAAGAAGCTAGTTATGCATCTCCACATGCAGTGCAAAGCAATGTTTCTCTGTTGGCAACTGAGAACTCTTCAGAGATTTGGAATGCACATATCGCGCCAAATGGAAGGACCTTTTATCACAACGTTGTCACAGGTGAAACTCAGTGGGAGATACCTGCAAAGTTGAGTGCTGCTTCTGATGCTCAGCGGACAATTCAAAGTCAAGCTCCTCAGATCCATCAAGAACAAATTCATGCCAGCAGGCCAATGCATGCATGGCATTCAGCTCCTCAGGGAGAAATTGTGCAACGCGAGTCCACTGAACTTAGGCAAGCACAGGTGCAGCAACCTGTGGAGCACAGTTATCTATCCAATCATTTGCGGCACCAACTCTCACAAACACAAGGGCAGCACCTTGCACACCTTCAGCCTCAACAGAATAATCCACCGCCGTCCTTGCAGCCAGCTCAAGCTCAAGTCCTGGCACAACCAGCTGGGCAGGGACATATGCACCAGCTTGCAGCACAAATGACTCAGCTGATTCAAGGGCAATTCCCATATAGTTCTCAGATATCACAGTATCAGATGGCATCACAGTTACCTGATGTGCAAGCCCAATCAGACTATCGTTTCCAGTCCATGACAAAGTCACACCCATTGCAAAATGGTCCTGAAGGGAAATCACAGCAAGCACATTCAGTATCGCCATTAGCTGGGGTAGGGCAATATAACTTGGGTACACCCTGAAGCAAGAAGAGAAAATTATCTTGAAAAATGAGGCTATTTTACCTGGATGCTTTTGTACCCGAGAGTAGTCTGCAGATGGCCTCATTTAAGTTTATGTATGGTTTAAAAATAGTGGAATTGCAGTAGCATTGAGTCCTATATACATGGATCACCAATATTGCCAAAAATTACGCCCATAATGCTCTGCTAATGATATGTCCTATGTTAGCAATACAAGCACAAGAGGTCATATGCTGGTAACTGTTTCCAAGTATTATGTGTTCTCTGTGGTTTATTAGTAAATATGATTCCTTTTAGGTTGAGCCCTTTTTCCTTCTCTGCTTTTGGATCCCACTGCCTGACATTTTCTGGTGACAATATATTCTGAAACAGTGCCCACATGAAAATATTGCATGTACTCAGTTACTTCCAAGTTTAAAAAAGTAACCTTTTAGCATTGAGCCCATGTGATTGATGAATGGCTATTCCATGTGTGTAGCTTGCCCGTTATGTAAAAAATTACGTATTTTTTAACAAAGAAGAAAAAAACCATATCCTGTCTATTCTGTCTGTTGACTCTATTCTACCTTAACAAAACACATTAGCAGGGGTCTGTTTGTCTCCTTAGGCTTTGTTTCACATCAGGATGGACTGAAGCTTTGTGTTTTCGGATGGGGGCCGACGAGATCAGGATGAGAATAACAGCCATCTCTGATTATATTGCATGCATTCCATTTCTGGGTGGAAGACCTACGTCAGCCATCAGCAAGTGTTCATTGCTTAAACTGAAAATACTGTTAACTCTCAAGTACAACCCATGGAACTTACTTTATGAGTAAAAGTTTTCTTTAAGTATTTTGAGCTAAAATAAAAATAAAATCCAGATGCAAGTGTCCCTCCACAGAATTTATGTGCCCGGTAACCCATGAATTCGATAACCAGAAATTAACAGGCCCATAAAGATTTGGCTGCTGGTTGATCTTTTAGTTTTGTGAATCAAGATATCATAAAAAATGATGCATGAAAACCATTTACAGCCCATCATATGATCGTTTTGTGTATGAGCAATTGATATTGTCGCACAGTCTTTATATCATATATTGTTTTTCTTGAGACCTTCACTGGTAGTTTGGATAATCTTAAAATTACAATGAGCCCTTCTCAAATGACTAAATAAACCGGTTGGGATTTGTGGCATAGGTTAAGAGCACGCAACACATCTAGGTGTGAAGGAAAATGGCATTGCTTGCATGAATTTCTTGGATTGATTCATCCTGAGAGTTATTTCCTGGCTTATTCTTTCCTGAAACCCTGATTCTGAACTCTGCCTGAACCACTGATTCTCAAGCGACAGTTGGATCCTAAGCCTTCCTAATACAAATTCCAATTCCCCATATACATGAGAGAGAGAGAGAGAGAGAGAGAGAGAGAGAGAAAACGTTCTGACCCAGTACGTTCCGGAACTAACGGTAAGGTACATACAATACGTTCCGACCCAAAAGGGCCGGAACAGGTTTCTAAGGTGCATAGATTGTTTGACAGCCTCATCCACCTGGTAGAGTTACTAATAGCTTTTATTGTGCAGAGCCCCAATGCTATATGCCCTGTGATTTCTATTCTAGTCTATTTTCAATTTCCTTGAATATTACAATGGACATAACCAGGTGTGAGAATGGCTAAGAAACTAGGTCTATTCGGCAGAGCCCAAATGCTATATGCTCTGTAATTCCATTTTCAAATATTATAACAAACATAACGAGGTGTGAGGATGCCTGACCAGATGTGAGAATGCCTAAGAAAGTAGTGACCTGAGAACACAGGAATGTGGCGTTTAGATGTGTCACGCATTCCCAGACAGGTCCTGGATGGAACATTAATGTGGTGTTGGATCATTAGTAGGGAACATGGTTGGGAACATGCTCCTTAGTCTCGGTTTCTGCATGCATAGACCCAAAGACCAGAAAGATAAGGCAGGAAACAATTTTTTGGAGGTACTTTATATATACGTTGTTTATTTAGCAGTGCCATTGCATGTATACAGTACTTCTCTTCTATTTTGTTCACAGAATGTGTAACAATTTTCCATAAAAATCAAGCTCTTTAGTGTATGTATATCCTTTTACACATGATGGTGTGGCTTTCTATTCCTTTTGTCATTTTCTCGAGTAACTTTTTGTTTTTCTTCCTGTTCCCTGGTCGCGGGGGGTGTTTTGACATCTATTTTTTGCATTCAATTTGAATGGCATTTCGAGCTTGTGAAACCAGGATTTTTAGCATTATACATGGAACAATTTCAGATTCAACACTTGTTTCATTCATCTACCAAGCATCAGCTACCATCTTTGGTAAACTCAAATTTGACTCTCTTCTTTCTTCCCAGATTCGGAGATTCAGTCTCCAAACCAAGACATCTTGTAAGCTTGGCATGGATAAAGGCTTGGTATGGATAAAGACTTACAACCAAGTGTGCCATATGAAAACTCTTCCATATCTTCTAGGTTAAAAACTACCAGGTTCATACCACACCCTACAGTTGTCTCAACAACAGCCATTTTGCACCACCAGCATTCTTTTGCTTGGAGGGCATTGTATGTTGCTTTTCAAAAGACCACATTCTTTGCAGAACACCTTCACCATGAGTGTATGTTTTTGTTGTCAACCTGAACATTGCAAGGTAGAGATACATAGGTAGTTGTGGCTGTGAAAAATCCTACTTCTCAAATCAGTTACAATTAATATGTGCAAGTAAGCAAACATCTTATAAAGGACTACACGAAAATGGAACAAGCAAGAATGTGGCTCTAGAATGCAGCAATTGTTGCTTCAATTCTACATTGTTAAAATAAATGAACTGAAATAACAATCTTGAAATGAAATGACAATCAATCACATATGGGACAAAATGTGAGATGAGACTTAGAAATAAAGGCGAATACTTGAACTACATACTCAATACTTTGATATGACACCATATTAGTCTATTTTTGCTCGAGGTTGGCTTTCTTAAGTTCCATGCCAACTAGACAATACACGTTGCCCACACCTTGGCCAAGGTGATCCAATTCCATAGTTTTGGATGATTTTTTTTCTGTCAACCAGTGCATGCCTGCGGTCATTTTGCAATGGTCTACGGTTTTTGCGATTGCCTTCGACCAGTGCGGTTATTTGCTTGCGGTCGTTTCACTGTGGTCTATGGTTTCTGCGATTGCCTTCGACCTATTCGGTTATTTGCCTATGGTCATTTGCAGTTCAATAAGCCGAACTTCTCATTAACCGTGACTGTTATAGGAACTTGTTGAAGTATGTCTAGAGTTGATTCGTGATTTTTGAAGCACAAGGATTTCTCCTTGTCTCCCCCTCCCTCGGAACGTTGTGGAAAGACAAGTGGTACAAAATAATGTATAATAGAACAGCTAGTTGAACATTAAACAGATCGGTGTGTGAAAAAATGGAACGAACTTGTAAGTACACTAGGTGCGTATTGGAATAAGAGGAATATGTCATTGAGAAGAAACAAGTAGACATAAAAAATGTTGTGCAATGGATAGAGATGATGTGTGTGTGCTAGAATTTTTTTTTTCCTGCAAAGAAGAGGGTATGAGGATATACTTCTTGGAAAAGCATGGACATGAATTGCTTACGTAAAACCAAGAAACATATTACCTATTTCTGTAGCCAATTCCTTCAATCTAATATGATTATCATGCCAGGCCTTCTGTCTACATTTGTTTACTAGCTGTGCATGATAGCTTAATAATCAAGCTTCACAAAGTTTGTTAAGGTTAAGAAATCGGTGCTTGATAATTGCTTCCTCACCAAGTTGATCGGAATATGCAACTCGTAAAGACGAAATGATAAATTCAACTGGCATTACTGCCTCTTGGCCGTAAATCAATTGAAAGGGTGTCATCTTCTTGGATCTATGCGGTGCGGTTCTGAAAGCCCAAATAGCTGAATATAACTTTGTCTTCCAAGCGTTTCGGATGGCTTCAACTATTTTGGTCACAATGCGGCAGATGATCTTGTTTGAGGATTCTGCTAACCCGTTGCATCGAGGATACTATGGGGTGCTGTTGCGATGCTTCAGAAAGTAGTGGGCTAGGAGGTTATGTACAACATCATTGAGGAAGTGAGTCCCTTTGTCACCTTCTAATTCTATTGGACAACCGAATCGTGTGATAATGTTCTCATACAAAAACTTGGCTGTAACTTTGGCAATAGCTTGTTTCGTTGCTCTAGCTTCTACCCAATATGTAGTGTAGTCATTGGCCACTAAAATATATCTAGATTGAGTACCTCGAGTAGCTGAGCATATCGATTCTATAAAATCAATTCCCCACTTATGAAATGCTTCTCTTTTTGTTATTGAAGTTAAAGGCATAAAATCAACTCGTTGAGAGTCTTGCAACTACAGTCGAGCCCTCTCTCTCTATCGGGCAGTTTGAAGACGTTCTTTATTATTGAAGATTGTCAATGAAGGGCGCAATCCTATTGAGTGTTTCTTTGTCTCTCATCGAATGCTAGATCTCCAAATCAGATTGCTCTACAAAGGCAACTTCCTTCACACGTTGCCATACATTTTCATTCATGTATTTTCATGCAGACTGAAGCCTGCTTTTCTCAAGTTCATTATCGCTCTTCCTATCAAGCCACTATTACGAGCTATTGGACTTGCAGTCGGCTGTTGTCCGAACAATCGGAATTCACTGCTATTGAAGAATACATTGAAACAAGACGATTAATCGAATATTCAAATCTTAACAGATTCTTCCTTATCATTTCCAGAATATTTGGTCTTGGCTACCGCACTGCTGTCGAGGTTTTTCACAGATCTATTGGACAGTTGATAACACTCACTTCTATGTTGGGTGTCGTTCCGCGAACTATCGTTCTGCTAGGCGGACTCGGAACTTCATATTTGAAGTATTGTAGGACTCTTTTCAACATTTTTGTTTTCCAGAAGTGGTTTACAGTCAACTACCAGAAACTTACAGATTTGTCTGTCAGACAAATAAATGTTCAACCATAGAAGAATGCGACTCGGATAAATTCGAGGATCACACATATAGCAGAGCCCATGCTCAATTTCATCCAATTCATTCATTGTTCTATAGGGTAGAAAGCAGGAGCAGAGTTCTTCTTGACTCTTCTTCTGTCTGGCAGAATAAAATACTGTCTACCTTAATTCGGATTGAATCAATGCAGTGATTCGCCAACTTTTTTTTTTTTTTTCACTTGAGATTTTTGTGCTTTTTCTTGTATTTTGTATTTTTTTAAGGTAAAACTGACTTGTGTGACAATTATTTCCTTCTCATAGGCATAGTTACTCCTGGCCACACCCGCTATGGATATGTTTTTGGAATTGTACTTGTATGCACTCCTTATATGTTATTGGGGATCTACACGATCTGGTGATATCGTTTCTCATGGAGATTCAAGAGAGTTGGGGAGAGTATCATTGGACTTTCTTGGATACAAAAAAATGAGAAAGCTAGATACACAAGCTAGATCATTTCTATTTTTATTTTTTGTTTTTTGTTTAGGGGGCCAAAAAACGGTTCGAACTGTTACGTTCGAATCGGCCCCTAACGGAATGGCGGTTGGATGCATCTCTCTCTCTCTCTCTCTCTCTCTCTCTCAACTCACATTATTGCTATTTTTCCTGTGAAATCTAGAAAAACCTAAAAAATCCTAAAAGATAAAAAGTAGGGCTTCTCTCTCTCTCTCTCTCTCTCTCTCTCTCTCTCTCTCTCTCTCTCTCTCTCTCTCTCTCTCTCTCTCTCTCTCTCTCCCCCCCCCTTATGCACGCTTATCATTCTCTCTCTTGTCCTTTTATAATTTTTTTTCTCTTTCTAGATTATCTTTCTATGAATTTCTAGTCACATGTTCTCTCTCTAGAAATTTCTAAATGCACATGTCATTTCCAAGCATTTCAAATGCACGTCAAATAAGTTTTAGGACAAACGTGGACCAATGAGAATAGACAAAACCCTCTTTGTCTATCATTGCCCACATTCTCTCATTCTCTGTCCAACACCTCACATTATGGCTATTTTGTATCCCAAAACCCTAAAATAACCCTAACCCTAAAAACAAAAACTAGTATGGATCCCCACGAGTTCTATATGTACTTTAATTTTCTATCATAATCTAATGTGAGTTTTTGAGTCAATTTGGAGATTTGCCAATTTTGCTTGTATTGGCTTCTCTCTCTCTAGATGAGCCCAAAAGTGGTACTTTCTCTCTCTACTTGAGGAGAGGAGCTTGTTGGGACTTAGTTTATTTCATGAAGTCTTCCACACGTGTGAAACACCTTTTGGTAATGAATGAATGCACGGTCTTTTTGTCTTAGGTCTTGTCATTGATCTTGGATTTCCATCAATAGGTGATCTATAGTGCATGAGCCAAGCTTAGGAGATCAATTTCACACATTAGGACATTCCCACATGTGTGAATTTTCACATGGTAACAGAGCCTACCTAAGCTTTTGATGCATCTATCATCCATAGTTTCAAAATTTTCATGAAAATCAAGATCTAGAGAGTGTTGATTGCATCTCCCATGCTATCTCAAGGAAATTTGGATTAAGAGGGTTCATTATTATAATGATTGAATCATTTTAGGTACTGTACAGAATTCAGTGTGCAGGCACATGTGAAGTACAACCAAATTCATTTGAAAACTTCTCTTCCAAGCCAGATTCAAATTTGGTGCTACATAGCTTGTTTGACAGCTAGTTTTGTCTTGTTTTTGTAGCAATTTGTTTCAATCCATTTGGTAGATCCAATCAAAAGCTATAAGCTTTTGAAGAGGGTTAGGTAGGGCACCTAGACCTGTGTGGACACATTTGGTTTGATCTATGACCAAAAAATTCATAAAGAGGCTTGCCAATGTCATCTATTTAAGATCTAGTCATTATTTTGAGGTCATAGCCACTTTCTTCCATACAATTGGATTGTATTTGAGTGATTTCTGGATTCTTGGAGTGTTTCACACATGCCAAAGATAGTTTGACCCAAACTTTGCCTATACTCCATCAATTGATGAGAAGTTGATCTAGTTTGAGAGAGATTGGTAGAGCTAGTGAGATCCATCTCACATTTTGTTGCAAGATCTTGCATAGGAGTTGGTAGTACACCTTTCAAGGACAAGATTTCATTTGCTATCAAGATTAGATCCATCATGAATAGAATTCATAGTATGCGGACTAGTCAAGCTAGTATGTTTAATCTTGATAATCAACACTTTTGCTCATCTTATGATCTTGATCTCAATGATCTTTGTGATCTTTATGAGGCATGGAAGCCTCTAATTTTCATCATGGTGCAGCCATCTGCATGCAAATGGTACTTTCAAATCAAAGATCATCATCAAGCATGGAGGAAGCACATGGATATAGTGGCAAATTGATGGAATGCTCTTCAAAGGTGTTGACAAATGATTTCTACAAAGAAATCTTATCATGGATATGTTGAGGGTGCTGCTATGATGGATCCTTTTGTTGAGATTTTTTTTACTTCATATGCATACCAAAGGATCCACTCAAACAGTTTCATAAACTCCTTGGTTGATCTAGTACCTTACCAAGCTATTTTTTGAGGAGTGTGAAAAATTGGCAAAAATCTAGTTTGGCAATTTTATGATTTATGTTTGTGAGTACATTTCACATGGAGCATGTTCCCACATGTGTAAAATAGTTTTTCCATAAGAGAACCAATATGCTTGTATTGAAGATGGAACATGTACAATCATTCGAAATTGCTACTTATATAAGAAATTGAGGAGATGGGCGTCCCAATTCCTATTGGCTAATTCTTACCTTCCTAACTATTCAAATTTGAAAAAGAGTGGGAACCCATTCAATAATTGGAGGAAACCAATTTCAAATTGAAATTTGGTGAAATTGCCAACTTTATTCACTAACTTGACATTTAGGCCCTACGACATTAAAAGTCCCACAAAAAGGCCTAAAGTCCTTTTATTGACTTTCTACTTATCAAATCTCTATGTGATCATCGGGTTGGACTTACACACTCAGGGTGCCAAATCCCTCACTTATTAACTAGGGTTAGGGTTGCCTTGGGATCCGCAAACCCTCCAACAGTGTTCTAATGTGACATGCAATGCATGCAAAAGTTGTAGTGAATACATGCATGATGATTTGTACATTTCTAGCTTAGAAATTGCCACATGTAGAAAGTAGGTAAAAGTAGGTGGATATACATGCATGTGAAGTGATATGTGTCACTACTTTGGTAGATTAGACCTTTAGATGTGGACAAAAGTAGTTGCATGCTAGTACTATCACGAGCTACAAGCATTTCCTATATATGTAAGTGAAAATCCTCACTATTCTTTATGATGAATCAAACTATGTAGCAAATTCATGTCAATTTGGATTGTGTTGTGATTTTGTAAGCTTGTAATGTGATTCTCTCTCTGATTCAAGGAGGGACTTTTTCTCATGTAACTTCTTCACACGTGTGGAATGTAGTTCCTTTTGATTATTAGCATTAAGGATTGTGTTCTAGCCTTGAATTCTAGTATGAGATTGTAGATTTTACTCTAAATGTGAATCATGTGCTATCACAAAGCTTAGGGAAGGTCATTGACACATTTGTGATTTTCTCACACGTGTGACTTGTTGGATTTTCCACATGGTATCAGAGCCATACTAAGCTCTTAATGCTATAATCAATTTGTGCATGAGAAATTCTGAGACAATTCAAGCTAGAAAGCAGTTTTTTTTTCACTTTTTGCTATCAATTCTTGATGTGTTTTTGTTTACGCGAAAGCACAACAACAATGCAAAGCAATTCGGATGGAGTTTAGATATGATCGCTGGTCACTGCCAGCTGTATCATTCCTACAATCCTCTAGATTGTAGTCAGGCACTGCCAATCTACGTTTGTGATTAACACAACATTCAACAAAACTCAAACCAAGGTGCGAAATTAAATGAACAAGTGAATCAGACACACGAATAACAACAGACTAATTTGCATTCAAGATTAGACATGATAAGAGTGATATGTGCGCAAATGGCTACAAAATCGTCTATTGATTTTCTGATTCTTCAAGCACTGCATGCTGATCCACGCAGTGCGTTGGCGTGAGAGAAAATACAGTTCTCCCATGAGTAATGTCTCGCTTACTAGCGGATTTGTGGATCTACAGATCCTATGCAGAATTGTCTTGCACACAGACGGACTTGTGTTCTGTATTTTTCGTCTTCTTGCTTACTAGCATTAGATTAATTCATGTGTTTTTTTGTATCAAGTATCATTCAGAAAGTATATAGTCGCATCGTGTAACTTCTAGATTAGAGTAATTAAACATCTACAACTAATTACAAATTACAAGAGTGACAGATTAGCCACAACCTAGAGTGTATCTACTGACATCATGCTATCAGATCAGATATCTGTACTTCTAGGTACTTGTATGATCTTGTTGGTCCTTTTTGGAGCGTGAGGGCAAAAAAGGTGTTGCGATGGTTTTTGTGTCGCCTCGTGTCTTTTGACTTTTGCATCGTTTGACTTTCTCCTGCTGTACTGCAAAAAATTCTCTTTCACGAATCTTTCGCGTTCGTGTCTTCTTGTCAAGGTGTTCGCAAACATTTTCGCTTCGTGTCTTTTGACTTTCGAGTTCGCGAACATTTTCGTTAGGCAGATATATTTCTTCAGCTCCCTCTCAAAGCATGATAGCTTTACGACTCCAAGACTACTCCTTTGTCTCTCAAAAAGTCCTTTGTCTAGGGCTTTGGTGAAGATGTCAACAACCATGTCTTTCGTTCCGATGAAGGTGGTCTGCAACATCTTCTTCTCAATCAGATGCCTGATCAAGTGGTACTTGATCCTGATGTGTTTCGTTCTTGAGTGAAACACAAGATCTTTCATCAGATGTATTGCAGATGTGTTATCCATCTACAAGACCAGAGGCTCGTTCCTTGTTTCGTCCAATTCGTCCAAGAACTGCCTTAGCCAAATTATTTCATTGGCCATCTTCGCTGATGCAACGTACTCTGCTTTGCAGGATGACTGAGCCACAATGGTCTGCTTCTTGTTGACCCAAAGAATTGTCGCTTTTACAATCGTCCTTGAGGGATGCCCAGCTAGCATCACTGTAGGAAAGCATCTTGAAATTTGCATCACGACAATAACACAAGCTATAATCTCTTGTTAATTGAAGATATTGCAAAATTTGTTTTGCAATCTTCCAATGTGTCGAGCATGGATTCGTGCAAAATTGGCTCATCTTGAACACTGCATAAGCAATGTCAGGGCATGTGTTGTTTGTAAGGTACATCAGCGAACCTATCAGCTTCATGTAAGGTGTGAGCTGCATTTGTTCTCTCTCTTCTTCAGTCCTTGGACAATCATCGTTTGTCAGCACTGTCCCTGTGAGCATTGGAGTATTCGCTCCTTTGCAATTCAGCATCCCAAAATCCTCTAGGATTTTTTGGGTGTATTTGGATTGGTGAAGGTATAGCTTACCTCCCTCATACTATCTTTCAATTTGCAAGCCGAGGTAACACCTGGCTTCTCCCAGATTCACAATCTCAAAATGTTTCGAGATGTCTTCCTTCACTTCAGCAATCAACTTTTCACTCTTGCAGAGAAGTGTGTGAAGAAAATAAAATCTTAACATCAAACTTCAAATATTTGAAGTTAGATAAAGATATTTGAATCTACTGAGTGGGAGGGAGCGGGTGGAGAATTTTTTTGGGGCCCACCCCTCAATGTACACAATGTGCAAATGTATGGGGATATGCACTTTCCCCATACATGCATGGGTTAGGAATGGGTGCACTCATACACATGCGCACAAATAGTTATATGTGTGTGTGTGTGTGTGTGTGTATGCGTGTCGTTGACGTGACGGTCGATGATTTGGATGACGGCCGATGGTTGTTGATGGGTGGCCAATGGTCGTTGACTAGTGGCCGATGTATGTGTGTGTATGTACATGGCCGATGGTCGTTGGCGGGTGGCTGATGGGGTGTGTGTCTGTGTGCATGTGTGATGCGTAGAGAGAGAGAGAGAGAGAGAGAGAGAGAGAGAGAGAGAGAGAGAGAGAGAGAGAGAGAGAGAGAGAGAGAGAGAGAGAGAGAGAGAGAGAGAGAGAGAGAGAGAGAGAGAGAGAGAGAGAGAGAGAGAGAGAGAGAGAGAGAGACCCTCCCCTCCCTGCACACCCTCCCTTCGCGTGCGCCCTCCCTGTGCCCCCTCTCTTGCGTCACGTCCTTGCGCATTCGCTCCTGCGTGCCCCCTTTTTGTGTGTGCCCTCCCTGCGCCTACTCACTCTCGTGCACCCTCCCTCCCGAGGGCCCTCCTTGATCGCCCTCCCTGTTGTCGCAAAACATGGGGATGACTGGCAGCGGAAGATCGAAGCTTTGAGCGTAGGCGTGTAGGATCGGAAATGAAACAGTTAGCAGCAGAAATTTTTAAGATGAATCATACATACAAAGTGCACAAATGAACAATATAGTAGTAAGATAGAAAATTGCACTCTGATTAATATCAACTGTGACTACAATGCTTGAAGTGACTACTTCAGCTTGATTTTTGAGCGTGAATACGATGGCTACAGATAACTCTGATAATAATAATCTTACTTAGCTTGTTTCGACTAGTAATATATATTTACAAGTTTCTTCAAAAATATCTTACAAGCATTGAATGCTATTTACGCCAGTCTTTGTATATGTACAAAGTAGGTAACCGCCCTTGGGATATTTAGCGGTCCAGTTGTTTTTAGAGTTGATGATAAGTTGGTGACGTCGGTCTACCACTATTGCAAAAAACCCAAAGTGCCTTTGAAATGTTTTAAGACAGGTCTAAAATGTATTTTGGTCACTGTGTCACATTTTTCGCGAAGGTGCGAAAAAAGACGAAAAAGGTGAAGGTGCCTAAAAAATGTTTGAGGCACAAAATGGAAGAGTGAAAAATGCGAAGGTCCGAAACATGTAGTCAGCCTTTGGCTATTTTCAGGATGCTCATTACTTGAACGATTTGTTAAGGCTGAGCATAAGAAATCTAACATCCCCCCTTAATGTGAATCCTAAAAAACTTTGATCTTCAGATTTAACATATTGTTAAATATGATATGTTGCTCTTTTGATAGAGCCTTTGTGAAGTAATCAGCTGCCATGTAGTTTGTTCTGTAGAAAACCAATGCTACTTCCTTGCTATGTACTTTCTCTCTAAGGTAATGATACATGATTTCGATATGTTTGCTTCGATAGTGAAATCTTGGACTAGTAGATAGTGCTATTTTGCTTTGATTGTCACAATAGATTGTTGTAGGAAGTGATTGTGCAAGGTTGATGTCTGTAAGCAGTTGCCTTAGCCAGACTGTCTCTTTGGTTGCCCATATCAACAATAAATTATTCAATGCTTCGACCTTAGAACTGGGCATCAAATAAACCTTGGCAACATAAACTAGCCTGACCTAGTACCATGGCAAATAATATCAGAAATAAGTTACAAGTCCACCAAGTACTGCATCAATCAAAAAAATCACCGAGTTTTTGATAAAATTGATGATAAAATTATAAAACTTAGTGTACCACAGAATCGATATCGGTTTCTTGGATATCGCTCTCAAGCGCGCATTTCGCATCTGATTTTATCTCTCGTGTATATCCTCGTTCGAACCGATACTTGGTCTTGTAATATCTATCTCGAGCACATATTTTGTTGCAATTTGATTTTACGTTCTATTTCATGCCTGAGACCGATATCCATTTTTCTAGAATCTTTTGCCCTGTAATCTCTTTACTAAAGTGTCTAATTTTGATTCTAGTCTGTTATCTTTTTTGCATGAATTTGGTATCAGTGACAATATAGAGTATTTCAAGTCACTTTTTTCTCCTTTTCTTTTTATTCTTCTTTCTATTACAAAGGGTCCTAGTGTGGAAGCTTTATCTGAGATTTATCTTAAATCTAAGTCTCTGCTCATTACCCCCTTGTTCAGATCTCAAAATAAGGACATGACTCATTATCAAGACTTGGTGGCACTTGACAGGCGTACTTATAAAACTAAGCTTGACAGAATGTTCACCAAGTTGCATAATGATTTCAAGTTTATAGATGATTGTCAAATACACAATAAAAAATATAGATTTGCAGAGTTTCAATCTGCATTTGTTTTTTTATTCTTTTGTTAAATATTTCTGACAATTCGGATGCTGCCCCTTCTACTTCTGAAGCTGATAACCACCAAATATCATTTTTTGATCGAACACTGAAGTTGAGGCCTTCTAAGGCTTCTGAATTTGAAAGTGCTCCATCGTAAGACTGACTCTTTCCATTTTTTGTCTTTTTTTAATTTCAGACTCATCTAATTTGACAACAACTATCAACTTGTTATTGACATTCTCATTTGTAATACCGTAAAAATTTATGATGAATGTTAGTAACTGATAATGTCAATAAATAAATTGTTGGAATTGTTATATGCTAGACATTCTCCTTTTGAACATTGCACTTCATTGATATGAGACGGATTACCAACTATTGTCTGCATACCTTGGTTTAACATGTGTCTTTTTTTAAAAAGATGAAATGGTCGTGGGATTGAAAACTTTTTCATACTTACCTATGCAAATGTCTCCTTTATCATCTTAAACATTGTTGCATATGCTTCTCTACTGATGTTAGAAAAATCACATGCTCCCTGAACCAATGTAGTGTCTAATATTTCTCGAACTTCATTCATAATGTTATCAGTAACTGATGCCTTAATTTTTTTCCTTTTGGTATTGTTTAGCATTGATTTCATAGATTTTAGAAGTCAAAATAGAATCTAGTGAGTTTTCAATGGAAATCTCATCAGCCAAATGGTCTTCAACAACCAATGTTGATCTGCATTGCAAACATAATGTTCATAAAATTGTCAGTAGAGATTAGGACAATCATAGTATTCACAACAACACAATAAACAAATCAATAGAAAGTTGAAATTAATAAATAACAGAACTAGTGATTATGATTGAATCTAAAAGTTCAAGCAATATTAAACCAAATAAGCTATAACTTACTTGAAAGCACGGATTCGTCTTTTTCGATAACCTCCTCTGGATGATAGATCACATATATCCTTGTTTACCAATCTTTTCCTCTTGTTGTTTCTGACCTTTTTGTTGAGCACATCCATATCTATAACAAGAGACAAATATGATATATGCATGGATTGAAATGCAGTTTTCGTCTCATCATTACTAGTTGTAAAATGACGCAAAGAAGATTTCAACATTTGGATCACCTTTTTGAACATCTCATTTTCTTCCAAACAAGTTTTTAAATTTGTAGATTTTTCATCGGACTCTATTGATATTTTCTCTTCCAAATAATGTATTCTTTGCATTGAATGTGCATGCCCATAGAGCATCAAATTCTCACAGTAACTCAAAAGGCCATTTTTGCCATGACACATAGATTATTAAATGAATCACCGAATGAAAATCTGGTTGTTGCAATGAATATGGATAAATAGGATACAATGTTCCTGATGACCATAAATCTACACGCTTTAGCTTTTCCTCCCTATATCGGATCATATCAGAAGTTGACAATTTGGGTTGCTTTGAATTTTTTGTCCTGTGCGGAGCATATTCTGGTGACAGATCTACATGAAGATGATAAAGCTTTGTCATTAGCACAATAGTATAGTAACAAACAACACAATGACAATAACAGAACTGGAGATGGCGCTAAACACTTGGAGATAGAGATGGCGTAGTCTTTGTTTCTGAAATGTCACTCCTAATTCAAATTTTTGAGTGTTCCCAACTATTGGGAGGGAATATTTTGACATTTTGAATATTATACTTCAACTGTGGTTAAGCACCAGTGAAGTTTGATGTGACTAATCATGAAAAGTAGTGCGGGTAGATGTGTAAAGAAGTTAGAAAATAAATTTTAATAACTTTATTGTTATTTTTCTCTCTCCTACATGGCATTTCTTATAGTGCCCTCTTTAGGCCCATATTTTCTCTAATGGCAAGATGTTCCACAAATGTGTCTATATACATGTTGCACACTCTCAAAACTATACATCATGACAAGAAATGGATTCCCAAGGCATTTTTTGCACTTGAAGATACATAAATTAAGCTATTAAGTGCATACATAATGTTTCCAAAGACAACTTGCAATGCTTGATCCATATGATCGAGCCTTGATGGCTCCATCTTGATACTCAAGGTTCTTCTTGGAGTCCTCAAGTCTTGAGCTTGCTTCTCCACTTGACTTGATTCCAAACCATCAATGAATTGAATAAGGTGTTGATCCAAAGGTGCTTCTTCAAGTTTACAAATCTTCCACTCTTGAAAGATCACATTTCCACCATTGACAACTTCTTTGGTGGAAAACATGTACATTCTACAATCTCTATTCGAAGAGCAAAAATTACCATTATTCCTATCATTGAGTCTTTGGTCCTTACATTGGAATGATCATGCACAAAGCATGTGGACACGCAGATTTCCACAATAAATGATGTTTCATCTTTTATGACTCTATTCAAACTATTACAAAAATAGTTATCCAATGAAATTGCTTTAACAACAACAAATGTAGATTTGAAAGCATCTAATTTCATTGTCTTGTCATACAAGGTACTAAACACCATGAATCTTAATCAGAGTATATCACAGCCTCTCAAGCTACAAAGGAAGCAATTTGGTTGAGGAACTTACTCTCAGATATCGGTTTGAATCAATATGCTCCGACGACATTATTTTGTGATAATCAAAGTGCCATCGCTTTATTAGCCAACCCTAGATTTCAATAAGTTCAAACTTATTGTTATGATCCAAGAGAAATCAATCAAGAATAAGGAGCAGCAATCAGAAAATTAAAATAGTTTCATTTATGCAATCATGTCAACTTATGAAAAACCATTTTGCTTTGAAGAGATTTTTGTATCTCAAAGGTGGATTAAGGCAATACTAGTTGAGTGTGATGCCTTAAAAGATAGCAAAATATGTTTTCCTTGTAATCTTACATTAGTTATGAAGTCATCTCAAGGTTCAAATGTGCCAAGGATTGAGGAGGAGAATCCTTCTCAATGTTCAAGTGTGCCAAGGATTGAGGAGGAGAGACCTTCTCAAATTCCAAAAAGGAACTCAAGAAATATGGTTGAGTCCATGTGGCTCAAATTTCAAGGGAAAGAGGAGCATAACTCATGTGGTATACATCACATACATACTTCTCTTATGTCATTTGATAAATCAATTTGCTTTAATGAGATCATTGCATCTCAAAATTGGAGTAAAGCCATACTAGTTGAGTATGAAGTCTCTCTTGAGAACATAGATGATGTTCTTAAAAGGTTGAAATTGATTTTAAATCAATTATAAAGCAAATGGTTATTTCATCAAATGTATGCTCATGTAAGAGCAAAAGTGATTTGTTCACTCATAGTTTGAAAATTTGTATTGAGGCAAATTGTAAATTCTTTATGAGAGTAAGTGAATCATCTTCTAAAGACACTTATCTCCATAATGAAGTATTTAGCCTCATTGGATCTGAGATTAGCATGGTAAACAAGCATGAAAATATGATGGTGACAAGGCATTCTCACACGTGTGAGATCTGATGCATGATCAGTACCTCGAGCTCCAAAAGTGTATATATAGAGGCTTATTTGGCCATAATCATTGTGAGACACCAATCTTGGTTTTGGAAGCAATTTTGAGTGATTCTCTCCATTTGTCTACATTTGTTTTGATTGTTTTGAGGTTCTATCAATGTGTACTTGATTTTTAGGTTGGAGTCCGTACTCAGACAGTGTTTCACACGTGTGAAACCAGAAAGTACACATGCCTTCAATTAATGATTGTTCTTGTCTGGAATAGGAAGTGGAGCAAATAATTGGAAATCAATCTGATTGATTTGTCCCATCATAGCAGCACATAATTCTTGGTTGGAACTAGTTTTGGCATCCAAGCATTGCTGGAGCTGGCTGAGTTGTGTGTTATTCTAGTTGAGTTCTGCTTGAGGCTGATCCATGCGCTCTTGCATTTGGTCCATTTGGTCGGCAGTGAGTTCTTCGTCCCGACGTGCACGTGTTGCTTGTTTGTTGGCTTCTTTCACTACTTGTGCCACATCCTGATTGTCTGGTCAGCACAAGATTTTCCTGCAGTGTTGTGTCTCAAAATGATTGGTAATAAGCAATGGACTGAGCAAGGTAAGTCTAAGCGTCGTGATGCCTTTTGCACCAAAGGGAAGAGCTGCTCCCAAGGAGCTAGGTAAGGAAGGGGTTCACTTTTATTCGGGTATTGTGGGGGAATATTAGTGAGTGGAGGGATATGAGTGAATGGAGGGATTTAGGTATCGTGTTGTGGAGGTAGTTGTGAAGAGCTAGGTTGATCGTGGATAGGAATAGCGGGTGGGGGTTGAGTGACAATAGAAGATGTGGTAAAAGAAATAATGGTAACGGTAGTTTGTTGGAGTTGAGCGGCGAAAGAATTAGAATCAAAGTTAAATTCAAATGCGAAAGAGAGGCTAGTAGTGATGATGGGGGGTGGTGATTGGGGGGTGGGGGATGGTAAAGAAACAGAAATGGTGATGGGAGGGGAGGAAGCAGTGACAGTGATGGAGGGTGGGGTGGACGGGAGGACCGCAGTGGTGGCATCGAGTGAGGCTGTCTGATCCGCCTGGGATATTGCCGGAAGTTGCTTCTGTGTTGATAGGCCTGCTATTGTGATGATTGTTGCTAGAGGGGCCGTACTGGTAAGAATGGCCGCTAGTTGAGCGGAGTTCTGGTGGGCCACCAACGTGTGGTCAAAGGTGCCCGAGTCATCTCTACCAAAGCCATCATTGCCAATATCCGCCTCAGCTGCTTCTTGCACACCAATGTCTTGTGGAGCTTCTTGTTGTGGATCTGCTTCGCCGGCGACTTCACCTTCTTCAGGCTTTGTTGCTTTACTGGACTTTCTACGGCGCGTGATCCTCATGGGTGATTTGCCTTCAGGCAATAGGCGCTTGAAGGTTTGTGCACGATGGGTGGCTGTGTGCGCGTTGGGTGGCTTGGTGCGGCACATCGGGGTACTTTGTCTGGATGTCGGTGATTCTCATTGCACGTTGGGCCCCCAAGTGTTGAGTCAGGACCATCGCTAGGATATGCTCCACCTTGGTCATGGCCTTCTTGGCCTTCAAAGCTACATGTAGTTTCTTCATCAGCTTGTTTGCTCAGTTGTAGTGTTGAATGTCTTGCTCCCCCATCGCGAAAGATAAGGCGAATAGATCAGTGAGGGAAATTCGGCCCATTCTAGGTGTCTGGACTTTGATCAGCATGTGTAGTAACTGTGCCACTTCTCGTAGCTCTTTATCCTTGATATAGCGGATTGCATAGCCATCATTTGTGAAAATAGTTGTCGTACCATCATCTTTAGAGAAGGGCTTCAGGTAGTTGTGGTCATATACCATGCTGCTTCCATGGATGGTTTCATCGTCGTTAGGAAATCCCAACACATGGATTACTGAAATATCCAGTGAGACGACAAGCTCACTTTGTCCTGATGGAATGCGAAAAGACTCGTTCTCAACATCAAAGGCTTTTACTACATAAGGTTGTCTAGGCGGATACTGTTGTGGGCCTAGAAGACGTGGTTGAAATTGTCCTGGTCGCTGATAGGTCCGTTGAGGATTGTAAGGTGGTGGACCAGGGGGTCGGTATTGCCTATACAGATGGTAACACATGCTAAGCATAACATACCAACATTGAGCTAAGCAGTATGCATATATCCACATAGACGAGATATTCAATTCTCCCCTAGTGAGAAAGTCTTTCGAGTCCCAGCTAATTCTAGAACCCTCAAAATAGAAGTGTGTGCTAAGTTATTTCCTAGGAATTGTGGGCCCTTTACCATTTTTAGAAGAATAGGCAAAGCTTCTATTGAGCTAGAACTCCCAACCAGTACTAAAGTCCATCCAGTATTCCATGTTCATCAATTACGAAGGGCTATAACTAGATCATATAATCAAGTCAGAAACAGTGGTCTAGTTCCTCCGATGGATTCTCAGCAACTTCCACATGAGCCAGAAAGTATTCTTAGTTCTAGGGAGACGCAGACATGTCATATCCTATATCAAGAATATTTAATCAAGTGGAAGGATCAGCCAGTTGAGAATGCCAGTTGGAGAAAGGGCAATATACTTCGACAGTTATATTCAGATTTTGTCTTGGAGGACCAAGACAACTCTCAAGGGGGAGGGAGTGTTACGAGACCACACCAATACCTATCCAACAATACTTCTAGGTGTAGCTAACCATCGAAGGGCAGAAGGCAATGTGAGTCAAAGGCATGCATGCATACCATGCAATAGGTATGAGAGCTAGTAATGCCCATACATATACCTGCAAATGCATGCAAACACATGCATGATAGTAGGGGACCATGCAGTCCTCCAATGACGGGACTAGGACCTAGCATGCAACAATCAATCATGCATACACCATGTCGGTGGGTGTCAACAGCAACAACTACCACCTACCGCATCCATGCAAACTCACACTGGGCTAGGAGAGGCATTATATAAGAGAGTGCATTGGCTGGGTGGATCAAACTAGCTTTGCCTTTCTACATCCATTAGTAATATAATTTTTTTGACAAATTGGACATCGCACACTACTACACTTTAAATGTTGGACAAGCATGTTGAGCAGATTTTATGCATTTGAGATTAAATTGGACAACCTTCAATTTGCGACCCATTTTTTGCATCAAATCTCACATCAATTTGTCAATTTGAGCTTGATGTGCCTTTTTCTTAAATTGTTGAAAAATCAAAAGGATGGTGGACCCGTCGAAACCAGACAAGGATGCGCATTCTTGTGTGTTTTATGTTTGATCAATAAGCATAAGGTACATTGGGATTGGAACAAATCTAATTCCTTGTCAAATCTATTGTTCTTTTCCAACATGACACCATCCATAGCTTTTCTAAGTGCATTATAGGCTTTTTGTCTTTTTATTTTATAGAAATTTTCCTTAGAGAGATTGACCATCAATGACATTAGTACATGATGAACAACAATTGTATCTAAATTACACTCAATGTACAATCACATAATACATTTTATGTGATTTTGTACTCATATTCATGTTTGCTTTACTAAAGTATATGAAAAGGCTTTTTAGGATTTTAAAAAGTTGAAACTGCTTGATCAACACCACTTTCATGGCCTGCAATATAATGTTCTTCAATAACCAATTATTGGTGACATCTATTAGTGCCATGCTAAATAGACTAAGTTTTTTTCCAAATATGTTATAAGCATGTACCTCACATGCCTTTTTGTAAAATTGTAAAAATTTCATCATCCTACCATTGTACATCAAAATGCCCAAGTGTACAAGATTGACTGATGATGGCCATTGATAGTTTAATCACAAAATCATAAGCAGTTTCTATAAAATCAAATAATTTTATTTTATCCAATATTGTGACATTGAGTATTATCGATGAAGAAGTGGTAATGGAACATGGAGTGTCGAATAATTCAATAAGTCTAATCTAGAACAAGGTGATTTAGTCATAGATATTGAGGTCTTTCATATATTATATCTTGACCACAAGAGCATCCAAGGTATACAAGGGGCTTGACTCCTATCTTATGTAGGCAAGATGGGTGATGGTGCATATAGTTGATGGATGGAATCAGATGTTAGTATAGTTGAACATGATGGTGGTGGTGGATTGTGGTGAATGGTTAGTGATCTCGCTAAATTTTTGCATATGAAAGTTACAATGCTTCAAATGTCATTGATGGTGACTAACAAGAAAGTATATTATATTGTTCTCGGAGTTTACCGACACCTAAAATGCAATGTGGGAGGGTTGCAATTTCAAAGTTGAAGGAGAAAGCTTTGCTGTAGAATGGCACCTAGCTGCTGATTTGAAGACTTTGAAATGCATGTACGGTTGTGGTTTTGGTGCAAATGCAAAGAATTTTTGTATATATTGTATGTTTGAATCTGGGCGGAACAAAAGTATTTTGAATTGCAACCAACGTCTTGCACCAAATAGGCACAATCTAGGCAAAGCTTGGAGTCCTGTGTTGAACATTCCTCTCGAAAGAGTCAATTTTTGCACAATGCATGGTAAATTACGAATACTGGACAAATTATTATTTTTGCATTGTTCAAGAGCAGATGTTAGCATTAGAAATCTAGAGATAATTTTATCCGATATGGGATTGCACGGGGGCCACATGAGTCTTACCAAAGACGTTGAGATGAGTGGAAAAATGCAAGATGTTCCAGCAAAAGTTTCAATGGGTGATGCGAAAGCGAGCACCTATTGTCAAATCATATTACACGTGAAAGCAGTGTTGAAGGGGAGTACTGGAGGAAAATATGTCAATGCACAACAAATATTGGCTCAAATCCTCGCATGGCAAGTACACGTGCTAAGGTTTGGCAAGCATTTGATGCCTTGTCACAAACTATCAACAAAAAGATTGTGAGAGATGAAGATTTGGATAGATACGCAAGAGAAGTCAAAACATTTACTGAATTGATGATCGATGCATGGGGAGAAACACACATAACTCACTATATGGTATTTGTGTCTCATATTTTTTACTTTCGTATTTATGTATTTGTAAAGATTTAAACTAATACAAATTTTCTATGAATAGCACATCTTCTATGCTCATGGACCTTGGTTTATGAAAACCTATGGATCATTAGCTATTTGGAATACGCAAGGCATGGAAAAGAGTCATTACAGGACAAAGGCTGCGTACTTCAAAAATTCACGGCATGGTGGAGGAAAGGGTCTTAGCAATGCATTGGTTGAGATATTCCAATGGTTTTACATAGGAGTTTTGGGCCGAGGACACTTTCAAAACACAAGAACTGAAGAGTTGTGTTCAATGATCTCCAATTCAAATTCAGTCAGAAAGACAACATGACAGTCCTCTAATGCTAGAACAAGGCATCAAGAATGGAGGATGTCTAGAGTCCGAGTTGGAAAGAGATGGATGCCGAGGACACCAACATCCAATGTTTTGGAAAACAGCGCTAGAGAAACTACGGAAACTGATGAATTTGTTTCCTCGTAATTTAGCTTGTCTTGTTCAATTAGACTACTAGTTTGCTGGTCAATTAGTGTTCTTAGTTGCATAACAATGTCGTCCCCTAAAATAGAGTTGGCCAATCTGCTAGCCTCCACAGAGTTTTTAGATCAGTTAGATCGTATTTATTGTATGTTTACTGGTAGAATAGACACGCTTGCCACTCTACGGGCTAATACGGATGCATTCACGTACGTGAGTGAGTATATAGATGAAACTTTG
Source organism: Diphasiastrum complanatum (assembly GCA_029204225.1). NCBI lineage: Eukaryota > Viridiplantae > Streptophyta > Lycopodiopsida > Lycopodiales > Lycopodiaceae > Diphasiastrum > Diphasiastrum complanatum. The sequence goes on along the minus strand of CM055096.1, from coordinate 33,426,477 downwards.
AAGCCTTATGCCATACAAATTCCTGGCTCAACTATCATGTGGATTCCATATAACTTGCTTAGCTATATATGGAAAGGAAATAGACTCTTTATCGCTCGTCTCAACAGATTTATTAGTCACTTGGGTAACGATCATTACTTGGAGCTGACGAAGGATCAGCTGAAAACTTTTGATCTTGAAAGTGTAGGAAAGAAGTTTCTATCCGGTGAGATTACTGTTATTTTTTTGCTTAATGAGTTTACAGCGATTGTGGCCAGCAACAAACACAATCCTAGTGAGCAAGTGAATGAGATGAACGACCCGGGTGAAGAGGAAGATTTATCTGCGGAGCACGAAGCAGTCTTGGCTGCGCAAGAGGCAACAGGTGCATCCACATCAGCGGAGCCAGATATAGATGAGTCCGATGATGTCGTGCTTCGAATCCATGGCTTTGCTCCAATCATCATTGATGGGCAGGAGTATGTGTTCATGCATGACTTGCAACATATTCTCGGCTTGCGAGAAGATGAGATGCTGATAGCCTTGGTAAATTTGCAGAATGGCAGTTCCACTTTCGATCACACCCAGCCCGATGACACGTATGAGAAGCTGATCGGGCATGACACGGACACCACCGAGCAAGCACTGACAAGGGTGCTTTGCCAATTGAAAACGCTTCAACCACCACCAGTTCAAACGAGGCCATTCGAGGTACTCGAAGGAAAAACTACTGACGTGAAGTACAAAGGCAAAGGAATTAACCTTGCGCAAACCGAAGACATTGATGAAGGCACCGAGGCAAGTCTGACCCAACAATTCAACTTGCGTGTGCTTGTTATGTTTGTTTGTCTTCATTAAACTCATTTTGCAATAATTTGAACCAAATGCAGGATGCAGTGGAGCTTGATGCATTTGCAATGCGAAGGGGTGGCTCTCGGGAGAAAGTTGAAGCAGGAACTCTGGACAGGTCTATGGCCCACTACATTGGGAACTTGCCCAACAACTTAATTTTCTGCTTCAGCAACAAGTACAGCCCAGATGGACATGTGAATAAAGATTTTGTCATTTTTTTCTTGTGGACTCTCCTAATTCTCTGTTGTCATTATATAATGTGCTTATTCATTGAATTTAGAATTTAATTTTTTTTTTCTGATAAAGATTTCTCCTCCTTTTTTTACGCGACGTGATTTTCACGCCAGGGCGCGACCAGGGCCCATTTGACCTGGTCAAACGGGCCCTGGTCACGCCCTGGCGTGAAAATCACGCCAAGGCGCAACCAGGGGACGTTTGACCAGGTCAAACATCCCCTGGTCACGCCTTGGCGTGATTTCCATGCCACGACATGGAAACCTGTCTTATCTACAACATGGTTAAAAAAACTACCATTCCCATGGTACTGAAAATTTTAAATCACTGCATTCACATAGATGATACTAAAATTTTCAAATGACTGCATTCACATAAACAATACTGAAATCAGATATCAAACTCAATCACAACAATTTGCATTCACACAACCTGAAATTCTGCAAGACACTTGACACCAAATCTTCAGTATATTATAAATAAAATCATGTACCTGATATTTTTAATTCCACTCTCTCCTTAGAGCTAGGTGGAGATCCTTCGAGAGTATTGTGACTCTCTTCCCGTGCACTGCACACAAAAATGAGTCCTCAAAGAGCTGCGTTAGGTACATTTCCGTAGACTCTTGTATTGCGGACACCGCATCTACCGTAACTCTGTTCCCCAAGGAAAATCCATCGACTATTTCTTTTACAAGCCTCACAAAAGGGGCCCTAGGGATAAAAAATTTTACGGACTTCTGATAGCTCCGTATATCCTGGAGCCACTTTGCGATCCTGCGCTTTCTATGCGGTCGAGGAGGTGGTGGCTGCATCCTGCGGAGCTCCATTCCAGCCCATGGTGCTGCACGAGGGGCCAGCCTATCCCTGCGACGCTCTACGGTCCTACTTGGGCTAGCTGCGGCAGAACTTGGAGGCGGTGGAGGTGGTGGAGGTGGTGGTGGTGGTGGAGGCAGTGGACGCGGTGGGGGCGGAGGCGGTGAAGGTGGTGTTGGCGGTGTGGGCAGTGGTGATGGCTGCTGAGCTGCAGGGTTCCGTCGCTTTGATGTAGACTCTGCCTTGCGAGAATTCTTTCTTTTTCGCTCGTGTGCTCCTCTCTCTGACCATCTATGGGTTGCCTTCTGCTTCATCCTTGTTGTGTTCGACATCGGGGGGTGCCCTCATCAGAACCACCCACCAGCAACGACATCATCGGACCCATCATCGGGCCATGACTTGGAGGTGGCACGATGGGTGTGGTGTCCTCCGATATGCCTAAATTTGATGTGTCCATGCCCATTGCTGGTGGAAATGGGTCGAAGAAAGAATCATTCAGAACCAACAACTCACCCGATGCCGCAAGCTCCTCATCTAGGAACTTCATTGTTTCCTCCCGCTCAGTTGCCGTTGGAGAAGGGCTTTTTTCTCGTGTTGGCTGCTGCTGCTGCTGCTACTGGTCCTCCTGCTGCTGCTGGTCTTCTTGCTGCTGCTGCTCAGTCTAGTCCTCTTGTGCAACTGCTGTATGGGCCATGTCCTCCTCAGCTTCACGTTGAGTGGCCGGATCTTCTTGAGATGCTATAGGGCTGCGACTCCTACTCCTGCTTCTGCTCTCCCATCTCTCTCTCTCATCGAGGGTGGCTAGTGCATCCCTATGGAGCAATGCAGTCACTCTGGGATCTCTAGCCGTTTGTTTCGTCCGTGCCATTTCCTCCGACATTGGTTAGCCTTTGAAAACGAGAGAACACGAGAGATGAAAAACAGAGAATTTAAAAAAAACTGACACTCTGACCCTCAAGGGATGAAGTGGAGAAATGAGAACCCAAGCACCCTTATATAGTGAAGGTTCTATTTCTAGTAAGTGCCCCTATAAAAGTTTTGGCCTCTTTTCCAAATATAGTATGTTCTTGTCTAGGCTCATGAGTAAAAATCCTAATTGCCAGTGAGCGGAAACCTTCGAAGAAAACCAGTAATAGTATTAAAATGCATATCACTAAACGATTTAAACCCTAACAAGTTTCAACCTTGGACATCCACAAATGTAGTAACAGGCATATAAAATGTGACAACGCAAAAGTAACGTCAAAACGTAACCAAATATATTAGAATAGAGTCAAAACACAACCAACTAATTGTGTTTTCTATTTTCCATTAGATTAAATCCTTTATTCCCATTGGACTCCTAATGTCCCTGTTTGTAAAAATGAAACACATTCATGATCTTTTTCGGCTCGTCTCCGTATCTGCAAAACCAGACACAAAGTTAATAATCCTATATTTATTCAACATTACTATTTAAAATTCAGGAATCTGATGGAAATTAGGGACTCACATTTTGTTCATTACGAGTGAAGACAAAATCTATTGGCACATCAACAAAAGTCAATCCAAGCATATGCCGAAGATCTTCTAGGCTGCACTCCTTATTTATATGAATTTCTCGTATTTCATCATGGGGCAAATGTATGGATATCTCCACTTCTTGCTGATTCGTCTCCGTGTCCAGAGGGTCCCATCGGCCATGACCAATTTTATATCGCCTATAAATGAAACTTAAGAAGCATGTTTGACGTGAAATATGATACCTTATGGTCATTGTTTCACAAGAGAGCTTACACCTTATTAAATCTCCTTTATGCTCCATTTTCTTTGAATCCCATGCGACAAATATGTTGTCCAACAGTGATGATTCTGTTGCTTTCCATGCCCACATCGTGTTTGTTTTCCTAAAGAGGACCGTCTTAAATATGGCAACAAATACGGTGATCGGCACAGAGATGCTAGTGTAGACTCGTTTGGATCCAAATGTTGGCTTCATATTACCAATAATCTCTTTGAGAAGTTGCCTCTTCGTTAATTCAATAGTCAGTTGTTCAACATATGGCCACTCGTGAGAATTGATCGCAGGATCAGAAGTTGGTGCTAATTTGCCTTGGCCAAAGTTTTTTTTTGGAACTTCGTACATGTGATCGTAAAAGAAAATGCCCATTTTGATCAAAGCAGAGGATGCCAACCCACCATATATTAGTTCTCCATATTTGGCATGTATGGCGGAGAATTTTTCAGTGAAGGACTTCACGTTTTTCCAGTCGAAGCTGTTTGAAGGAAAGACATCTGCACCAGGCATTAATGCAACATTATTATCTATTACAATGACATAATAATAATTCAAACATAATAGTTAACACAAGAATAAAAGAGGTGAGACCTGCAGTGTGACTGTATGGTTCTATCAGCAACAGCCACATCCAATAAAATATCTCGACGCATGTATACGTGTTGCACATTTGCAAGGTATTCGCCGTTTTGGTCGATCTTGAATTCGTGGATCCTTCTTTTCCAATGGCAGTCTTTGTTGTTTCGCTTCCTCTTTGCAACCTTGTGAGTTCCTTTGCCCGATGGTTGCATGTAAACCCAATCAAAAGTTGAAAATGTATGGGGCACCCAATGCTCGTTGGAATCTTTGATGTGTGCAACAATGGAAGCTAGTTGATTCTTGGGCTTCCTTGATTGAGTAGAGGCCATAATGGATGATGTAATGATAATGTAGGATATGCGAAATAGTGTGTAGATCTTCAGATAAGGTGAACTAAAATAAAAAAAATAGAATATCTGTGGAGTATACAAAATGAGAGAGAGAGAGAGAGAGAGAGAGAGAGAGAGAGAGAGAGAGAGAGAGAGAGAGAGAGAGAGAGAGAGAGAGAGAGAGAGAGAGAGAGAGAGAGAGAGAGAGAGAGAGGTCGTTTAGAGAGAGACTACAAAATGAGAGAGAGATGAGAGATACAAGCTTGTGAACATTCAAAATTTGAAATAAGGACTAGACTCACTTAGGATAAGGCTGCTAGTAGATAGACAGACTAGTTGATGTTAGCTTGTAGGCATAGTTATTGTTTTATCTAGGGTTAATGTAGGGTTAATGTTAGAGGTGTACTTTGTGGGCCCACACTTGATTTAATCTGCACCATTGAATTTGCCATGTCATATGGACCATTCCCTCTCAGTTGTCAATATTTTATTGGGACCGTCATTAACGCTAATTATAATTAGTGAAGAGGCCATTTTTGAGTCCAAAAAGGGCCCTAATGAGTCAGCCAGAGTGTAGTTTGCTGTACTACTCTCATAACATTTCATTTGTAGATCGCGCTTCCTTCAATTTGATAGAGGCCAGATTGTTGTTCCGAATTCATTGACATCACCCATTCCAAATATAAGTAATACTGGTTACTTTTTAATGTTTGTCGACAACCAGAATAACATTCGAAACCACCTGTCATAATTACACCAAAAACTTACTAACGCTGTCCTCTGTGGAAACGATACTTTTCATTACAAAATCTATATTAACCCTGTTGGTATAGCACGACATATACCAATTTTTGGCGCCGTTGCCGGGGATAGTTTAGGAAAGTTATAAGAAATCTGACACATCCATTTCCATCTCTAATGTATGTCAGATAGAGAATTGAGATTAGAAAGATATCGGAAGCCTAGAGAGGAGTTTTTACAAAGACAGAGTGAAAGTATTAGTCATAGAAATCTAGACGAAATCAATGCTCAGTTACTTGAACTCCTAATTAGCTTCGGTATGGAGGGTTCTGCTGCACGCTTCACTTCTATCTCTAAAATTAAATATGATTATTTTAAAGGGACCAGCTCCGATGATGCAGATAGCTATGTTTCACAATTTGAGTCAATAGCCAATGCGAATAACGAGGGAACTGACGTAGACAAATTACGAATTTTCTTTGGTCTGCTAAGAAAGCAAGCACATATCTGGTATAGCTAGGTAGAACTAGGCCGTGTAGGAACCTGGTACCTGTTGAAAGATGCGTTTCTGAAACAGTTCAGAGAGATAGGTTACAAATCTAGAATTCTTGGACGACTGAACAATGTTCAGAAGAAGAGTAAAGAATCTCTTCGCAAATATACACGTAAGGTTAAAAACCTCATAGGAAAATTAATCGGTGTATATCCCGTGGATATGCAAATCGAATGGTTTTTGGCTGGTCTACCGCCAAAAATTGATTGATACTGCGGACAAGGGGACATGACTCCTTAGCAGTTGTTATAACTAGTGCAGAAAATTTTGAGACTTTGAAATTAGCGCGAAAGCGGCGATCAACGAAGAAATCTCAAAAGTCTAAGACTGATTCCAGTGACAGCGATGATGATTCTGATTCTGATTCCAGTAGTAGTTCTTCAAGCTCGGAATCTAAAAGTAGCGATTCATCAGAATCAGATGCTGACAAAGGAGAGAAAAAGAATAAACGACGAACTAAACGAAAGGACGACACGAAAGTTGTCGAGGATAAGTCATCAGCTTCCAAAGTGGAAAATCTTTGGAAAAGTAATATGGCTGACCTTAATAAAAAATTTAATGACTTGAAAGTGCATATCTCAGAAGTTGTAGATAAAAGACCAAAGGCGTCTTCTTCTAACTCATGAATGTGGTGTACAAAATGTGGAACATCTGGACACACCAAGGAAGACTGCACCACTGTTAATGTCAAATACATTGAAGATTCTGCCCAGGAGGTACTTTTTATTTTTCAGAATGATGTGACTACTAACTATGTACATGGTACTGCAGCATCAGCCCAGCAGGACAGACCCAAATTCGCACTAAGAAGACATAATCCTCCTGAATTTGTTGGACCAGCAAAGTCTCAAACCTCAAATAAACCAGTTTCGGGCAACTGCTACAACTGTGGAGAGCTGGGACATTTTTCTCCCGACTGTCCTCAACCACGGAAGCCAATTGGTTACGTACCATTATGCTCGAATTGCAAAGAGCATGGTCACAAGTATCCCGACTGCCCTCAACCGCAGAAGCCACGACCCAAATATCAGTATGTAGCAACACCAGCTGCTGTAGACACGAAAGCGAAAGCTGCGACAGATGCTGTTGTACAGAGAATTGATGTTATTGAAGGAAAACTGGCAAAGACTGAAGATCAATCCTGGCCAAGTGACGTGGAAAAGATTTTTAAAGTCACCACGAGAAGCAAAAGCTCCTCAAAACCTGATCAGAAATCTTCGACAAAGCGCAGAAAATCCTCGAAGACGAAATCTTCTAGCAAGACGACGAATAAATCCATGACTAAAGAAGATCTCAAGGATGACCCTGACTATGACCATGATGCTGCAAAGTTATTTGCAAAAGATATCTCAGCAGAAGCAAAGGAAATCATCAACGTTGAACTAAAGACTGCTCCTGCAGAGAAGGTGGTCACTTTCGAGGAAGAAGACGAAGAAATTGCAAAGACGAAATTGTCTAGTGCTGTTATTGATAAACCAACCTCAAAATCAAAGACAAAAGAATATGACATCGTAACTGATATCGGATCTCTTCGACCAAACATTACTTTTGAACAACTGCTGGCAGATAACACTTATTATAGAAAACAGCTGAAAGGCCTTTCTGTGCCTAAGAAGAAGAAGAAAATTTCTTTGCCAGATGCTGGTGTTTTGTCTATTGATTTAGGTGATCTCGGTGCACCTGAAATTGATGTTACTATTGCAGGATGCCTGATCGAAAAAGTGCCAATTGACTCTGGTTTTTGTGTAAATATAATAGCAGAAGAACAGCTCATGCTCTGGGGCTAACTGACATTCAACCAACACAGCGAAACATCAAGTTAGCTGATTCGACACGATGAAAACTTGTTGGTGAGCTGAAGGATGTCACTGTCTACATTCAAGCCAAGCCATTCACCATGAATTTCATTGTTATCAAACCACTCGATTTGTCATCCTATTCTGTGCTGATTGGATGACCTTGGCTTTATCAATCAAATGCTAGTATACATTGGAAATCCAGAGAGCTAAGATTTCAGACTGGTGAGACCAATAACCGAGGTAAGCCAGCAGAACAAATCATAACCTGGAGTCGTGACAAATATGAAGGTGAAACTCCTTTGTCCGACACCAGTTTAACATCAAAAAAATCTTCGTATGCCTTGAATATTTTTTCCTAGAAATCCGATATTGAAGTGCAGTACTTTGAATGTTATGAGAATGCTGATTTCGATGCCTGCAACGATGAAGCTAATGTTTTGTATGAAGAAATTAACGTCACAAACACAAACTCGAAAGAGTCTAACGATTCGAGTGACGAATTTGAACACGAATTTGGTAACAAGAACCAGGTTGACGACAAGAAAACATCTATGGAGTCAACCATGCGTGAAATTCATGGCCATACCAAGGCCAGTATGACTGAAGGTATCATCTTACCAGATTCTACTGAACTGATTGAACTTGCACCTGGCAGATTTGTGCATGTTTGGCGGAATTCACTGAACTATTGAAGGAGTATCAAGATGTTTTTGTCTGGTCGCTCGACGATTTGAAGGGTATACCTGCTGAATTCGGAGAGTACCGAATTGATCTGAAGGAAGATGTTGTACTTGTTTGACAGAGATAGTATCGTCTCAATCCTAAATAATCTCCAATGGTCAAGGAAAAACTTAACAAACACCTTAAGGCAAGTATAATCTATCCCGTCTTAAGTAGTGAATGGGTTTCACCCATTGTTGTTGTCCCGAAGAAGAAGACTAGAAAAATACGAATATGCCAGGATTTTTGAAAACTCAATGGTGCCACCAGGAAGGACCATCATCCTTTGCCTTTTACTGATTCCATCCTAGATCAGGTTGTTGGTCAAGAGCGTTACAGTTTCTGTGATGGCTTTTTTGGATATAATCAGGTGGGAGTGCGAAAGGAGGATCGCTCAAAGACCACATTCACGACGGATTGGGGCACTTATGCCTACAACAAAATGCCCTTTGATTTTTGTAATGCTCCAGCGACTTTTCAGCGAATCATGATGTTAATTTTCGCTGCCTTCCTGAGAGCTTTTCTCGAAATATTTATTGATGATTTCTGTGTGTACACTGATATAAAGACACACCTGCAGAAGCTCAAATTAACTTTGCAACGGTGTCGAGATTCTTGTTTATCTCTTCATCCAGAGAAATGTTTTTTTGGTATGAAAGAAGGAATATTGCTCGGACACAGAATATCTAACAGAGGAATAGAAGTCGACAAAGATAAAGTTGAGCTTATAAAGAACCTTCTGATACCAACCAATTTGCGTGAACTAAGAGCTTTCTTAGGACATGTTGGCTATTACAGGAGATTTATTCAAAATCATGCGTCTATTGCTGCCTCTCTTACACATCTACTGAAGAAACAAGTGGAATACTTGTGGACGAATGAATAGCAGAAAGCATTTGAAGATCTTAAGCAAAGGTTGATCAATGCTCCTATTCTGAGACCACCCAACTGGGCTATTTTATTTCACAGTTATGTGGATGTTTATGCATTTGCTATTGGCGTCTGTCTAAGCCAGAAGGACGACCAGAAGAAGGACCATCCCATCTACTATGCGAGTTGACAACTCAGTGCATCAGAGAAAAATTATTCGGCTACAGAAAGGGGCTTGCACTTGGCATGATTTTCACTGTTAAAAAATTTCGGCATTATTTGCTGGGATATGCATTTATTTTTCATGTGGATCATTATGCTCTTAAGTATCTTGTAAATAAACCAGATCTATCAGGACGAATTGCTCGATGGGTTCTACTTCTGCAAGAATTCACTTACCAAGTAGAGCTTTGTCAAGGAAAGTATCATACAAATGCTGATTATCTATCGCGACTCAGCACTAGAAAAATTGAAGATCCTATCAATGATGATTTTCCAGACGAACATTTATTCGAGATTTTATCTACAAATTCGCTATATTCTGATATCATTACTTATCTCAAAGATCAGATTTATCCGGATGGTTATGATTTGGAGCAAAAGATAGTTTTTCAATATAAGGTAGCACCTTATACAATTATTAACAATGTTTTGTACAAGCTTGGTGCAGATCATCAGCTTCGAAGATGTCTCGAATCCGACATTAAAAAGGTCGTTAAAGCCTTACACTTAGAAGATGCTGGTGGACATTTTGCTTTGAAGAACATAGTTAATAAGATATTGACTGCCAAGTATTGGTGGCCAACAATGTTTAAGGATGTGCTTTCTCTTGCACCATTCGAAAAGTGGGGGATTGACTTTGTCGGTCCAATTAAACCTGTTACCCGACATACAAAATGTCGATATATTCTAGCTGCAACGGATTATGCTACAAAGAACGTGGAAGCAGGGACGACAAAAAGAAATGATGCAAAAACTGTCGCGACGTTCTTATTCAAAAGTATTATCACCAGATATGGTTGTCCACTCGAATTAGTAAGTGACCGAGGTACACATTTTTTAAATGACACTATACGATTGCTGACAACTTATTTTCTCATCAAACACAGAAAACTACACCGTATAATCCAAAAGCAAACGGGTTGACAGAAAGAGCTAATGGAATTTCATGTAAGATCCTGATTAAAATTACTATTGCACACGCAACGGATTGGGATCAGAAACTACCATCAGTTCTTTGGACTTATCGTAATACAGAGAAAATCACGACGAAACAGACACCATATTTTCTGGCATATGGTATGCATCCTATTCTGCCAATTGAATTTGAGGTCAAAACTTTTCGTATCCAAGCTCAACGAACAAATGCAGAATGTATAAACGAAAGATTGACTAATATTGAAGAACTAGCTGAAGCTCGCGAGTCTTCACAAAAATTAACAAAGGAAATCCAGGAACAAAGAAAGAAGAAATATGACAGTCATATAAAAAAATGTGATCTTAAAGCTGATGATTATGCGCTGATATATGACAGTCGCCATCAAAAGTTCCCAGAAAAACTCCATATGCGATTACTTGGACCTTTTAAAGTCATAGAGGTGTTTGACAATGGTTTTGTGCAACTTCAATCACTTGAAGGGGAACTGTTACCTACATGTATTAACGGGTCCACACTAACTTTTTGATTTTTTGCCGTTTTTATTTCGCAAATTTTTTTTACGTTTGTGGTGAAATGTGGATGTGGACAGCCAATGACGGGCTGCCACATAGCACATGCACATTCCACCGGAGAGAGGAGAGAGAACGTGCATTCCATCGGAGAGAGGAGAGAGAAAGTGAATTCCACCGGAGAGGAGAGAGAATGACAGATTCTTAGGAGAGAAAATTGGATGGACATGATGCTCCTGGAGGTGGTCCCAAAATACAAAGGACACCTGAGCACAAGGCATTACGCTTTAAAAATGTATGTGTGTGTTAGAGAGAGAGAGAGAGAGAGAGAGAGAGAGAGAGATCTTAAATCACTAACACAATGGAAGCAAGTAGTGAGCAAAAACAATGGAAGCTATCACTGAGCAAAAGCAAATGAGAAAATGCCTAAAATGCTCAATTTATAACTTTTTGGGAATTCAAGTTCGCGTGGATGTGTCTAAATGTAATTGGAAAGAAAACGTGTACTTGCATAGCAAAACAACGTAGGCACAGTTGAAAATGGGTGCGTTGTGTAGAGAAATAATCTGTACAAAGCAATAGTGCACAGGTGTCAGGGACATTGAGGGAGGCGGCAGGCCTGTTGCAGATAGCGGAACGCCGGAATGGACCTAAGCAGACAACAGAGATTGTATGGATCGTAGACAGAGGACAACAAGTAGTGCATAGATCTGCAGCGCGTAGACCTGTCACCTACATCACACGAATGAATCTGTAGCGCAGGTCTGCAGCTCTCTACCGTCGTAGCAGCAGGGAGCTGCTATCTTTGAGCAGGTCCGTGTAGCAGCAAACACACAGAGACTTGCAGATGTTGTGCAGCCACATATTGTGCTGCAACTGGTGCACAGACAATTTTGCAGGCATGTAGAAATCACGCAACAGAACCAGTATGGTAGAGTTGCATAGCAAATAGCAGTAGCGTAGAGCTACAGAGGACGCGTTGCCACAGTAGTACAGTACACATCAGAACTTTCAGTGCAACCACAATCTGCCATGAAGAAAGGCATTGCTAGTAGAGAACTCAACGCCCACTTGCAGAGGGAAAATGCGCCCTCGAAGATAGTAGAGAGTGCACCCACCAAAAGTGCGCAAGCAACAGGCTTGGTAAATGGATCAACATCATAGCAGATGAATGCGCACGATAGACATAGCGCCACCAATGAAGCAGGGATGTGCCAAACTCTCAGGACTATACAACATTCTACTCACATTATTCTCAACACACTCTCTACACAACAACATCTCAACATAATAGCACAAGTTCTTTTATCAACTCAAGCAACAAGCATACTCTCAAGCTCACACAAGCATTGTTCATTCATTACGAACCCTCAACACTCTTTACAAGAACCAAGCAACACCACCCATCCCACACTCAAAACACCATTGATCTAACCCTCTTACACAATCCTCACTGCACCACTCTCTCAACAACATTTATCCAACACTTTCAAACAAACATCACTCAACCAATACACAATTCTCACCACACTAGACTCTCAAACTACCAACCAAGCAAAACACACAACAACACATCACCAAAACATCACTTAATCAACACACAATTGTGGGTATGGAACCTCCCTTCTTATAGGGAATGAGGGAGCCCTCCCATTGATCTTGTCATAGCTTCCAAAAAGACTCTTGTGCCTTGGTAGGTACTTCAAGCAATGAAGCATGGATGTGAGGTACTCCTTTCAGTGGTACCCTTCCCTTTTGGAAAAATATGGCTTGGGTTAATGGGTACAACGGTACCACATGAGTGAGCCACCTTTACTCCTATTGTACTCTTAATGTGTAAATGTAGTAAGGTGTGGGGGTACAATGCTTGTGCCAATCTTAAAGTGGATAGTCCCTAGGTACCCTCATGCCCATTCAAGGTCAAACCCTACTATTTTGAGTAGGGGTATTTTTCCATGCCACATTGTGGCTTCCCTTTGGCATTTCCCAGTCAGCTCACCGATGGTCGCTGCTACACCGTTAATTTGAATTGTCGAGATATTGGCTTGCTTGGCTCTCGAAATTTGCCCATAAATTACTAACTTGCGTTTAGCACTTCCTTGACATTGTCCCATAATTTTTCGATCTTTTCTCGAAACAAAAAATTTCAATTGTCGATTATTCAGTTTGCACTGTCTTTTGTGGGCACCCATGACTCAGGGTTTCTTTGGTAGATCGGTGTCCTTGAAGACACACTAGGTAATTGTATATTAATAAAAATAATTTAGTACATGAAAAAATTTAGCTCAACAATGCTAGTTATTACAATTAAAGTAACCAGGCCAGTTCTAAACTGTAAAATATTTCATGGGCCAATTTTAAGACGACAAAATTTTCTCTAGCCACATTTTGGACGGGATGGGACCTCTATCTATAGGCAATTATATGCTTTTTTCATCATAAGTAGCTGGGTTTTACATGCCGATTTTTAAGAAGTTGTGAGAATTACAGCCCATAAAAGCTAGGTTTTTGTGTAGAAAATTTGGCTAACACACTGCTTATGACAAAAGACTTCTGTTATTTTTGGATGCAAAATGGTTTTGACAAAATCACGGGCCAAGATTGTGCTTGTAACAAAAAATATGGTTGTTGACGAAGAACAAATGGCCGAGGCAGGTTATGTTGATGTGGTAATATTAGCATTTTACTAGCAATTGTATCTTTATGAAATATTGCTTGTGAATTAATCACATAATTCTTTACTGTCCATGTGTAGATTGTTAATCAAATAGAACTTAAAATTTTGCATGAGGGGCTGATTATGGAGGCAATAGGAGATGCTGAAGTGACTCAAACTTCTCTATCAATAGACAATGTGGAAACAATAGAACTAGATGTTATTAATGATATCGAGAATGTAGTCATTGAAGAGAGCAAAAAATCAAGGAAGTAATTACCTGCAATGGATGAAATTGGAAATATGTGCATTTCATTTCACTTGGACATGCTCTTTGTTACACTGGCTCATCATTTGAGGGTGTGGAGGAATGCCCCACTATCTTTGATTCCATTATGTAGAATATTATCTCACAAAGCAATTCGAAGAATTGGAAAAGAGCCGCTTCCTATGAAGCACATATACAAAGAAGATGGTTATCTGATGAAAAAGGGCAACTTCATCCTATCTATGGCCACTTGTTTTGAACAAAGCATTTTTGTGATAAACCATGTAAAAGTACTACGGGGTCCAATATGGGAGCACTCGAGTGCAGAATTTGATGAGATGGTTTCCCATGATCCATGTCGAAGATACATGTAGGGACACATGTTCATATGTTGGAATGGTATCCATCATGTTGTTGGTTGGATGGAGGCCATCAATGAGAAATTTGCTTGTGATAAGGCTTGATTGAACCTTATGCTGAAAATGGAATGGAATTGCTAGCAACCATGAATTATGTGAACAGGTAATAATGTCATGATCCTCTTTTATAGTACTCATTTTTTTCTTTTGGAAATAGTTGTTTACAACTTTTGGTATTGTGCCAAAATTGAATGAAATAGGAATCGTGAAGATTGAGCTCAAGGACTAGTTGTTTAGCGGGAGATGCCTTTTCAAGTGTTTCACAAAAAATGGTAAACAAAAGTTCACAGATGTTGAGTTGGCTAAAGTGGAAAGAATAAGATCCATTGAGATGAAACATGGAAATAGTATGTGGTGTCCACTTATTGAATACATGCTCACTCGTGTGCTATTTAAAGTGTGTGCACTTTTGCATTGGTCTATCTCAAGAAATTTCTAAAAAATATGAGTTCAAACAAAGAAGAAATAAACTTAAGGGCTTCCATATTTTATAAATAGTGAGATACCATTTGAGATATGGTTCTATATTTCATAATGTCTCAAAATACCCCAAAAAATACAACCAATGGATTCGCTCGTTAGATTTACCAATACAATAAATACTAAGCATCAGTCTACAGATCATTCTCACATAAGAAATTTTATTTGGAATCATTGATGTCCCATACCACCAGATTTTTTTTCCAAAAAATTTCTCTGCTTCTAGATTTGTTTACTAAAAAATAAAAAAGATAGACTGGCTATCTTATAATCAAATATAAGATTCAATTTTCAATCAATTCCCATAGATACGTCAAAACCCGAAAAAATTCTTTCATGTTTCTTAAGCATGTCACTATAGATGAAAATTTCATTGAAGAATAAAACTGCTCATTGACCTAGGTATGAATGAAATATATCGCTCATAGTCTGTTGAAATATCGTAGATGTATTCGTTAAACCAAAAGGAATTTTTACTCTCATAAAGTCCAAAACAATAATGTAATTATTATTCAAAATCTATTTTAGAATCAGCAAGTAAAATTTTTAGTCCTCTCAGAAGTTTTAAGTACTCTTGGTTGTCTAGGTTATTATAAAGAGACTTTATAAATCAAAAGATTCATGTATGGAACATATTTAAATTGATTTTTGGTTCACAAATATCAGAGATTAATCCAATTGCAAACAAAAACGATTTGATTGTCTCATAACTTCTTCCTTTAGAATCGTCGATTTCTTGAAATTCTAGTTTGATTCTAAAAAAAAAAAAAATCAAATTTTCTGAGACAACTAGAATTAATTTTCAATGTTTGACTTCCAGTTCCACTTTACTCTCAATTTCTTTCTCTTCAGGAATTTTGTGTAGACTAAAGTAATTGGTCCACTTTGTCAATCAATCATCTACCACCTTAGGCTTTTTCTCCTTCTTCTCCCCCAAATATGGTTCAGGGTGAAAATCTCAAATTCGACAAGGATAAGGTCTAAACTTGATTTAGCAAAACTTTAATCTTTTGGCCTAGCAAAGTGTTTCGATTTTTTTGTGGAGTGTCGAACTCAACTGTTGGCAAATATGCAAGTAAGTTGACATAGGAACCATTCTCTTAAGACCTCGACTATTATTGATTACTTTAACAAGAGGTTGTTTGAATTAGTTGACAGATCTTGAAATCCTCAACCAAAAGTGAAAATATTTGTGACCTAGTTAACCAACTAATTACATCTCAGTAAGGTAAGCCACTTTATAAGCCAATTTCATTTTTATCAATAATTGACAAATTTTGACAAATTGAAACGATTTTGATATTTTAATAAACTTACGTAACTGGGATTTTTGAATTCCATTCAATACGGATTGAAATTGTGAAAATCGATTTCCATCACCGAATTTTCAATTTCACTGTTACCAATCTATATCGATTTTATTTTAAAATATTCGACATGTTTTAGAATCCACATATGTGATTTACCAAAAATTCAATTTCATAAACTGCCTAACTATATTTAAAAAATCATTTTCACAAAAACTGTATTCAATGAAATTAACTGACCAAACCACTATAACACTTAGTATCATGTTCTCAGACATGCAAAGTGACTCAAAAATAAACTTTTCATAGAGGACATGCACACTACTACTTAACTTCCATACATGCAATTAGAACATTTCGAAAATGTTACAAATTTTGAGCTAAAATTTGTCAAAACTTCAGACAATCATAACTTTGCTATTGAGCACCAAATTGGACGTTGTAAAGCACAATACAAAGAGAGACTAGGTTAGAAAAATGGTTGCTACATTACCCTGCCACCTAGGCTTTCCATGTGTGAGTTGTTAAGGATAGAAAATACTATAAAAGGGCGCACTTTTTCAAGAAAAAAAACTCAAAAACTATATCTCAACTTCATGTGCCATGGAATAGAGGTTACAAGAAGCCTATTTAGGTTCATTAGAGAGTAGTAGAAGCTTCTATCAGGTCTACTAAAGATCAGTAGGCTCAGATCCATTGAAAAATGAATTTTAGGAGGGTGCCTACATGCATAACTTTGGGTGAATTGATGAAGCCTCCCACCACCAAATTGGGTGCATGAGGTAAGAAATTAGAGGCAATTACACCTATCTTTTAGACTGCATATAGGTTCAATATATAAGCCACGATGACTGAATACAAGAGAAGAGAGGATTCCGACAATAAGAAACTGGAAAATAGATGAGGATGAAGGAGTTTCTACATGTATATATAAGTCTCTGGGGCCTAGGAATAGTCTTTATAACATCCCAATTCTCATTCAATTGCTTTTGATCTCCTTTACATGCATATATAGCCACCAGACACCATGCACTGACTCCACATGTCCTAATGGACAAGCTTGGGCCATCACAAGATTATTAATTACATTTGTGGCCTAGTTCAGAATTGCGAGGCATGACTAATAAACTCATTCACTAGAGTACCAAATATCCATGTCAAGGATAATTCCAAACCCTTTAAACTAAAGATCAACATAACAACTTTCTTTTGGGCTCAGCTACTACCTAGTTATTATATATTGTCAGATATTAGTCTGAATTAGTACACTCCTACAATTATGTTTTGTGATAATCAGAGTGCCATTGCCTTATCGGCCAATCCTAGATTTCACTCTAGGAGTAAGCACATTGAGATTCAATATCACTATGTAAGGAGCAAGGTTCTCGACAACGAGGTAAGCTTAACATATTGTCAGATGCAAAACATGATCATAGATGTGATTACCAAGGCTTTGAGCATTGATGCACACAAAAAAATTTGTGCATTGCTTAGTCTAAAGATCAAGGGATTCACAGATCCAGATTAAGGGGAGGTATTGGATTTATTCCTCTACTCTCCTAAATCCCATGTTAATGTAGTTCCATTCATATTGCTATAGTTCTACACACATTGTCGCACAGTCTGCAGAAATACTCTATTATCGAAGATAGGCAAGAGAGTGGTAGTCTGACTTGTCGAAGTTACTCGACTTGTCTGAGCTGGCTGACTTATCGAGAAAGTCTGACTTGTCGAATCCACCGACTATCGTCGATGATCATCAAACGACTATTCCGACCTTATTGAATATATGTAGCGACACGCTTGACTCCAAATAGTCGAAGCCTTGTCATGGCCACTTTTTGTAATGTGCAACTACTCGGACAATGACAACAGCAGCCACGATCTACTCCAACCGACACAACGGCTCCACGCCCCCTTTTTGTACATACATCTACACAACTGTAAATTGTATATAGTTGATTATTATAACGAATCAATCAATAAGCAAGAAGATTACAACCAGACTAGATAGGCTAATTTCATATACGCTCGAGCCTTAATAGACGTTGAGACGACAGCTTATTAGAGACACACACAGTAGATGCTTTCAAGCATTGATTCTTTCTTTCAGATTGATTGTCAAAATAAGCTCATAGCTGTTATAGATCGTAGTTAGCTTTGTGAGCACACGGTTACGTCCACTATTGTCTTGTGCTCACCAGTGTCATCTGACTTGTATTTCTATATATCTAATCTAAATAGATTACTGTCTGGTTTTGTGTTCAGATTCTGTCAGTGTTGCATGCTTTCCGCTTTCTGTCTGACTCTCTTATTGTTTTGTGATTCTCTGCTCTTCCACTTAAGCATCAATGCAATTAAGCTAAATTTTGTATTTGCCTACTATTGTACTAGTGCAAGCACCCAGGGAATCAGTTGGCCACTGCCTTCACACGATAGTAGGATCGTTTTGATCTGATTGTTTGACCCATCCAACTTTTGTATGAAGCACATACAACCAAAGCTTGAGATATCACCATCTTGACTTTGTCTACCAAAACAATGAACTCCAACTTGGCATCCTTCCAATGAAGGTCTTCATTCCTTGGAAATTCAAGAGTGAATGGATCACAAGATGAGGCCTTTGAATACATATTTGAAACTCCAATCAAAGTAGTAATGATCACTATTTCATCATCATAAGATATAGGATGAAAAACAATGTTCATACTAGCATCATCAAAGGACTTTGTCAAATAGATGACATGTTTTTTATCAAACACAAAATAAGATGAGTAAAGGGAGATATGGACAAACTTCCTTGCTGCTCCTAAGCAAATTCTTAGTGATGCTAGGAATGAAGAGAACACCATCTATCTTAGTCTCCTTGGAGGATCCTAAGCATAAGGGAATGGATCCCACACCTTCAACTTTACATTCATGATCATTTGTTGTAAAAATCGACTTTATAGGTCCTACATAAGGTGTGAGTTGTGAAAAATACTCCCTTTTATCTGACATGTGGGAGCTAGCCCCACTATCTATCCACCAAGGATCTTCAACTTTCACATTTGATGATGAAAAGTTTGACATCATGAGTGGGTCCTCATGATATCTCTCTTCCTCCTCTTGTCCAATGTTGGTTTGGCTTTGATATTGCTTCCTCTTGAAGCATTCCGAGGCATAATGCCCCATCTTGCTACAAAAGGTAGCACTTTATCTTAGATTTGTCCTTCTTGGGCTTGACTTGTGATGATAACGATGTAAATCCTCCTTGATCTCCATCCTTTGCTTGCTCCTTTTTGAATGCTCCTCCCTTGCTCTTTGCTTTGCCTTTGCTCTTGAAAAATAAGGCTTTGTCATCATCATCATTGATGGAGAGCCTCTCCATCCTTGATTTGATATGAGCCTTCCTACTCTCCTCGGCCATCAATACACTTTGAAGGTCTTCAATTGTAGGCAAGTTTCCCATGATGGAATAGCTTTGGACAAGGGTAGTAAAATCACTACATAAGCCATTCAAAACTATTTGCACAAGCTTACTCTTTTTAATAGGTTCACCAACATAAGTAAGCTTTTTGCTCAAATCTTTTACTCTCAAAACAAATTGATGTCCACTCTCACTCTTCTCTTGGAAGCATTGCAGAACTTGGTTTTTGAGGAAAGTAACCTTGAGGTATTCTTGGACTCATAGATATTTTGAAGAGTCTCCCAAGCCTCTTGGGCTGAGGTACATCCTCCTACTTCTTTGAGCAAATCATTTTAATACAATGAAGTGCAACCTTGCACCTTCTCTTGTATTTAGTTGCTTCTTGTGGATGGATTGGCTCATCTTCCTCTCCATTCACAATATCAAATATTGCATGATAAGGATGGATTCCATTCTTAACTTCCAAATTGAATAATTTGAAGAGTTCAATCTATCACTAGAATCCAAAAGATAGGCACTTATGGATGCCATCTTCAATGATAAGGAGATAGATTCAAAGAAACAAGATAGATTGTACAAGATATGATCACTACTAGCTATCCCACTCTCTTTGGGACCTGAGATGAATCCCTCCCTAATTTCTCAAAAATATCTAAGGTGATCTTGAGCTTGATCTATCTTCTAGATCCAAACTAGATCCAAACTTACTATAGATTTGATCAAACTAGTCTCCTCCTTGATCTCGATTTCACAAGAAGGGTGAATCCACCTATACTGAACCAAAAGCACTTTATAACACACAAATGTCTTACAAATAGAGCCTTCTAAATTTAGGTTGAATCACATTGACATATTCAATCACAAATCTATCCAAAAATGAGTAGAATAGAAACACAATTTTCACTAGTTTTGCATTTCTAGATGAAAAATCATCAAAACACTTGATCTGAACCTAAAAGGTGTATTTTAGGACCTTAAGAAACCTAAGAACGACATAATTAAGCTGTCAAATGGCTGATCCAAACTCCTAAAGAGTGGTGGTATTCAAATCCTTATGAAAATCTCTACTAGGAGACATGTACCCCAAGATTGAACTCATAAGAACTTTCTAATTTGGTTTGGTTGACTGGAAATGGATCAATCTTGGTTCCTGCAGCTATAACTCAGCAAAACAAGTTCCCTTTGATCTATTATCACTCAAATGAAACCAAATTTGAAGGTACAATCTCAATTTTGATTAGGCTCTAATACCATGAGAAATTTTTACAGAAAAATGAATCCAAATAAATCGTAAAAGTGATGAAGGATGCACAAATAAAAGATCTAGATCCAAACTATGAGCTAGAATCAAGATTGGTTACCAAAACTAGCAAATTTGGCATTTAACTCCACATTAGGCACATAGATTTGATCAAATGAACCAAAGTAAAGTACATCAAGTTTCTCAGACCTGAAAACAGGTTCAGTACCTTCCAAACCAAGCAATTAATGCATAAGAACACTCACATCCAATAGCTAGACTCGCCACCAAAAGACAATGATGATAGAAGTGGAAAAACTTGATTTTTCTTGATCTTTGGATGGAAATCCCATCATACATTTATACTTTTCAAGCTCAGATCTGAGCATATTAGGGTACCTCTGAACTTATCATACCCTAACCCTAACATCTACCCTAATAGGTCATTGGATCCACCCTAACTTGGGGTCAAGATCTTGAGATCCAAAAACAATGTAAAACATGCTATTTTTAGATCCTAGAATTTCTCTAGCCTATCCAAACACATTTGTGCCTCATTTCAAAGATGATATCACAATGTCATATGAGGAATGAACTTATTGGAAAGCATCTATGTGATTTGGCACGTGTGGCATCTATTTACATGGCGATCTTGGACAATGCATGTGACCAAAATTGGTCAAGCTAGAATTGTGAAATCTCAACAAGAAAGAAGAAGAAGGGGACAAGTCATGAATGAACTTGTAAGTCAATCTTCCTAAGCGCAATTCCATAGCTTGGTGGTAGAAACCTGCATCGCAACACATTATGTCTAGCAACCAAGGCATCATACATACATAATAGAAAAACAAACGTCAAGGAAAAGCCAAACACTCGCCTCACAACTCTCTCTCTTTATCTCTCAAAGCATTCACACAATCACAAAATAGGAGGGAACTCAATTCTTTGATTGAACAAATGAAATGCGAGAACACAAAATACAAGGGATTTGGCCCTTTTATAGTTGGGTCCAAAAGAGTTGAAGTGGAAACTTTCTATTGGCTCATTTCTAAACTTAATAGTCTAAGTTAACTTGCTTTTCTTTATTTTGGCAAGTAAGTTGACTTTACAATGTTTTTGTATTTCCTACTTGAGCCACACCACATAATTTCCGTATTGTGCTTTGAGGCACTTTCAACCAAATTTAACTGTTTGCTCTATTTTATGCTTCAAGGTGTATTTGTGATATTTTGCAATTTGCGCAATACATGTGCACCATAAGTGTCTGACTTCATAATTACATTACTTACAAAATGGAGGTTGCACAAGCCCTCTGTATTATGTCCCTGTGCAAAAAGTACAAAAAGGACCAAGAGTGGATCCTAATCTGATCCTCAAGAGGGATTGGTTGTCAGATTACTTGATCTATCAATCTACTTCAGATTAAGATCAATCTAGATCAATTCTAGACACAAAATCCTAACAAGAACAATCATTAATTGAAGGTAAGTGTACTTTATGGTTTCACATGTGTGAAACACTGTCTGAGTACGGACTCCAACTTGAAAATAAAGTACACATTGATAGAACCTCAAAATAATCAAAACAAATGTAGACAAATGGAGAGAATCACTCAAAATTGCTTCCAAAACCAAGATTGGTGTCTCACAATGATTATGGCCAAATGTGGCTCTATATATACAATAAGTGGGAGCTCATGGTACTGATCATCCCTCTGATCCCACATGTGTGAAGGTGCTTTGTCATATGATGACTTATCAAGCAAAACTGACACTTGGACAAAACCTTCTATTTTGAGCACTTTTGGTCTATTTTCCTTCTATATGGAGATCTACTTGGAAATCTTCTAGAACTCAAAATTCGCCTACTTCAGCTTATTCCACATGTGTGAGCTGTCCTCTACACATGGGATATGACACCTAACCAAAGGATGTGGCTCATGCAATCAATAGATTGATGCCATGTGTCATATGTCTAGAAAACTAGTTTTTGGCCTTTTTAGCCACTAGAACTTGAATTAAATCATATGTACATCCTATATGATTATGGTAAATGACAAGTACACTAGTCTCACACGTGGGAACAGGCTCCACACATGTTTGTTTATCTATATACAAGATTTTTGGCCTCTACCAAGCTTATTTTTGCATTTTTCACACTCCTCCTCAAAAATGTAGCTTGGTAAATTTAGCTTGATGGAAAACATGATGATCTTGAACTTGACTCCATGGGTTGAATTGGTCTTTGCTAGTTCAAAAGGTGTGAAGATCAGCCAATGAGCTTGATGTTGATCTGAAATCACCATATCCATGATAGTGCTTCTTTGATGTTGACATCTTTGATGAACTTGAGAGCTTTGCACCATCCTAGCATCTTCGAAATCGATTTCTTCCAAATTTCATGTAGATGCTTGACTTTGAGGCTTGCTCCTTCTTCATGTGCATGCTCCTCCATGAGAAAATAAAGATTTCTTCTTGACTTATTAGGATCACAAAGATCTAACATCATGTTACCATGATCTAGAGAATTAGACTTATCCAAATTGGCAAGACTATGCATGCTATAATAACAAAGTGTTTGCATCATATCTTCATGCTTGTTTACCATGCTAATCTCAGATCCAATGAGGCTAAATACTTCATTATGGAGATAAGTGTCTTTAGAAGATGATTCACTTACTCTCATAAAGAGTTTACAATTTGCCTCAATACAAATTTTCAAACTATGAGTGAACAAATCACTTTTGCTCTTACATGGCTCAAGAGCATACATTTGATGAAATAACCATTTGCTTTCTATTTGATTTAAAATCAATTTCAACCTTTTAAGAACATCATCTATGTTCTCAAGAGAGACTTCATACTCAACTAGTATGGCTTTCCTCCAATTTTGAGATGCAATGATCTCACTAAAGCAAATTGATTTATCAAATGACATAAGAGAAGTAAGTATGAGATGTATACCACATGAGATATGCTCCTCTTTCCCTTGGAATGTGAGCCACATGGAATCAACCATATTTCTTGAGTTTCGTTTTGGAATCACAACTTGAGAAGGTCTCTCCTCCTCAATCCTTGGCACACTTGAACCTTGAGATGATTCTTTAAGATCCTCTTCATGGTGCTCCTTTTTTATGGAAATCTGAGACCTTCATGTCTCATAATGATCACAACAAGTATGACCATTCAATATGTACTTCCTATGATTATTAACATTACTTATGCTAGAAACATAAGTCCAAAAATCACCACAACTTGGCATGATTTTTCCAATATTGAAATCAAAAGGTATTTCCATCTCAATAAGGCTAACTACTTCCTTATGGATATAAGTGTCCACTTTGGATGCTTCACTTATTCTCATAAGAAGTTTACAACTTGCCTTTAAGATTGAAAACTTACAATTTTCATCTTTATGAATGAACACATCATTCATGATCTTATTGAAACCAAAAGATCCTACATTATGAAGATATTTCCATTTCCTTGACTTCATAACTAATGTAAGCTTACAAGGAAAACATATTTTGCTATCTTTAAGGCATCACACTCAACTAGTATTGCCTTAATCCACCTTTGAGATACAAAAAACTCTTCAAAGCAAAATGGTTCTTCATAAGTTGACATGAGAGCAAAAGTCAAACTATTTTCATTTTGTGATTGCTCCTCATTCTTGATTGATTTCTCTTGGATAATAACAATAAGTTTGAACTTGTCCAAAGTTCCAAGCAAAATACTTTCCAAGGACATAAAATAAATCCAAGTTACTTTCATGAAAGTGACATCTATTTTTGCATCTTGAACCAAACAATGCACTTCCAAATAAAAAATTTCAAAATATTTGACATGTGTTGTGATGGACTCTTGAAGACAAATGTTGCAAGTCCTTGTGAGACTCCAAGCCTCATTCACCTTTCCACAAAGGAAACACCTTTCCTTGGACTTGTCCTTCTTGTATTTGCATTTTGAACTTGAAGCTCCATCCTTCACCTTGGCCCCCTTGCTTTGGTTCTCCTTGGATGGATTGGTCTTCTTTTTGTAGCATCTTGAGAAAAACTATCCTCCCTTGCCACAAAGGTTGCACTCAGGATCCTTTCTTTCCTTCAATAGGATGCCACCTATTGATGCCATGTGAATAAAAACCTGTGATATGATTCTACAAATGTAATTTGTGACTTTCAAGAGACTAGATTTGAACATCTCCAACAATCTAGAAGGATCTACAAAAGATCTAGCTCACAAACCTAAGAATCAATCCTCATAGTAATGACTAGTCACTTGGAAACTTTGCTTTGATCACTAAGACAAAAGCACACAATCTTTGAATCAAATCACTAAAGAAATCAGATCCAATCTCCTATTGGAATCATCAAATACCAATGACTCTTTCTTTTGAAAGTTGAAATGGATATGAAAAAGATCTATATTTTCCTTTTCACTTAACTAGTTCTCTCAACACTTGAGATTCTTGAACAAAAGATGGGTTTTGTTTCAAATACATGAAAATCAAACTTAATCACTTCTTTTGGACTCACTCTTGACCCAAATAATCTCACACTTGAGATTTAGAATGAATTTGATTTGATTTGACAACAAACTATACCACCAATTTTTCACAAAGCTTAAAAAATTAGACAACTAGAGATTCACAAAGATCTCAACCATGCATGAATACTCAAATATGGACTCCTCCTCATTCTAGAAATCCAATGGGATCTCAAATTGACCCTCACACTCTCACAAAGAAAGTTGAATAGAACTAATTTGAGTTTTATACATACTATGTCAATTTTTGCTCAACAAATTGAATTCAATCACTCCTATTGGATTCCACCAATTACTCTACTTTTTAAGACTTGGAATGAAATTCAAAATCAAAAGTTGTGATTTTTCTCACTAAGATATTGTGCTTCAAAGAGCTAATACCACTTAGAAAGATTTGATCACCTAGGAGAAAACAAATTACTCACCTATAACAACACATAATGAGCTTCTAGATCTTGCCCTCTACAAAGGAAGGAACTCTTAGAAAATTGGATCTCTCTCTACACATTTGCCAAAGACACCTTAATGACTCTTTTCAAACCTTACAATCACTCAAACAAATTGAGTAGGGTTGAACAATGTGACTTGGATCTCAATCTCTTTTCTAGAACTCTCAATTTAAGCCAATCTATGTCAAATTCTACAAAAGATTTGCATAGATGCTCTATATGCACTAGAAACTCTCAAAGGTTTCACTTGGAGGACAGATCCAAGGATGTTTTCTAACAAATTGATGCTTATAAACTTGACCCTATCACTCTTGAACAAATCTAGAGTGATGGTACAATGGATTTTATCCTCTCACCTTGCATATCACTCCTTAATCTATGATTTTTAGCAAAATCTCTCTTAACTTCAACATACACTCAAAAAATTAGAGAAGATCAATTAATGCACCTATTTCAATCTTCGATTTTAATTTTTTGACTGATCTAATCCAAGAACTAATCAAAGGATTAGATTTACTATAGAAAATCCTTGATTTTGCACCAAAAATCACTCAAATTGGGTATGTGAGTCAAATTCTACAAATTTTTGAAATTTCTCAACCAAAACCGGAGCTGTACGGCCTCACACGTGTGAAAAGGATTCATACAGCCCACAACAAGATCTGGACTAAAAAATTTGAGGATAGCTATCAAATCCAACTCGCTACACAAAATTTGACTAGTTTTCAAAAAACTGCTAATTTTGGCTTTGATTTGGATTAACCCTATCAATTTCAACAAAACCTCTTGCACTAGGCTCTGATACCATGTGGAAAAAGGTACAAAAAGGACCAAGAGTGGATCCTAATCTGATCCTCAAGAGGGATTGGTTGTCAGATTACTTGATCTATCAATTCACTTCAGATTAAGATCAATCTAGATCAATTCTAGACACAAAATCCTAACAAGAACAATCATTAATTGAAGGTAAGTGTACTTTATGGTTTCACATGTGTGAAACACTATATGAGTACGGACTCCAACCTGAAAATAAAGTACACATTGATAGAACCTCAAAATAATCAAAACAAATGTAGACAAATGGAGAGAATCACTCAAAATTGCTTCCAAGACCAAGATTGGTGTCTCACAATGATTATGGCCAAATGTGGCTCTATATATACAATAAGTGGGAGCTCGTGGTACTGATCATCTCTCTGATCCCACATGTGTGAAGGTGCTTTGTCATATGATGACTTATCATGCAAAACTGACACTTGGACAAAACCTTCTATTTTGAGCACTTTTGGTCTATTTTCCTTCTATATGGAGATCTACTTGGAAATCTTCTAGAACTCAAAATTTGCCTACTTCAGCTTATTCAACATGTGTGAGCTGTCCTCTACACATGGGATATGACACCTAACCAAAGGATGTGGCTCATGCAATCAATAGATTGATGCCATGTGTCATATGTCTAGAAAACTAGTTTTTGGCCTTTTTAGCCACTAGAACTTGAATTAAATCATATGTACATCCTATATGATTATGGTAAATGACAAGTACACTAGTTTCACACGTGGGAACAGGCTCCACACATGTGTGTTTATCTATATACAAGATTTTTGGCCTCTACCAAGCTTATTTTTGCATTTTTCACAGTCCCGTGTGTTGGGCATGTAGTGTACGTGGGCCAACAGCCCCACCCAACACATTGACTAGATTATAAGAAAAAAAAATTCAAGCTATAATAAAAGCCAAATGATATACAAAATATAATGATAGTCTCATATGTGTCAAATTAATAAGATATATAGAATGATGAATGTGTGAGTTTAGACATGCACTATGTGAATTAAATAAGAGCTATAAAATGAGGTTGCAATCTAGAAGATTTTTACAACACTTAGGGCCCACCCAACACATTGAGTAGACTGTAAGGAAAACAATTCAAGCTATGATATGTAAAAATAATGAACATCTCATTTGAATCAATATAACAAGATATATATAAACTTGTACAAGCTATTGTACTCCAACATGTCAAGTTGGTTGTGTCTTGAATTTCTAACATCCAATCAATATTAGAAAATGACATCACACATACATGTAGAGATGAGGGTCAGAAGACGATCATTTCAAAATATATGTACATGTTATTTATTGATATTTTGTTAGTATCAATGAACGAAATAACCATTTCAATGTGAAATTTATTCACTAGAAACACTAGATGAGAGTACTAGTGACTACGTTAATCATACCACACAATGATTTTGTCGTTCACTTTGTGTGACGTTTTATTTGTAGTTTAGTTTTAATCACTTTCATAAATGATCTAAAGCTGACATGCATGCTTGCAACTTGGTGTAGGGAATGAAAGAACCTAATTCAATAGGTTCTCAGTTGGTTTCTCAAATTTTTATCTTAGAATAATATGTTGAGAGTGAATAAATGACTAAAGGTGGTTAAAGAATATGTGTCCTAAGATGTGGTGATTGTATATATATTGTCATTTGTAATGTTGAGAATGACAACAAAGAAAAAAAATCTGTATTGATTGATGACATATTATTTCTACATATACAACAGGCACAAATTATGCATATACAAATAAATTTGTAGAGAAGTGTAAAATTTAGAACATAGATGCATCATAACATATGGTCATATCTTGGTAAAAATAGTGGAGGAACAAAATGAAATATTGAATCAAATGTCTCACAAAACAAATTCTACTTTGTGCCATCTTGTTTTATGGAAATATCGAGTCTATGTGATGACTAAGTCACTATTTCATTTTTACTTTCATTGTAAAATAAGGTTTTATTTCTATTTAAAACTTTGACGTACAAATAGGAGATGTTTGTAAAAGTTCACATCACAAAACACTAGAATATCATACATCATTTGTTAGAAATTGTTCAAAAACAAACTAACACATTTGTTTGAAGGTATATAAGGTATGCTAATGAAACATATAATTATTAAATTATGCTATCAAATTTCCAAATCTTATCTTCAAAGAAATGCAAAAGTCGCACTCGATTTCAAACACAAGTTTCACTCAATTCTTGTGAGTGTTTGTTTTGTTTGTTTCCATTTCTTGTCACATGTTTTATGTATGGATGAGTGGGAATGTTGCTGACTTTTTTGTACAATTTGATTTTTTTTATAGACCCATATCACAATGAGATCACAAAGAAGTTTTCTCATGTTTTGCCAAAAGAGAAAACCTCACATTGGTTTAATTATGTATTAATATGCTTATTGTACACAAATTACATTTAGTCTTGGTTGTTAGGGACTATCAAGCTATGTAAAGTTAAAGTATAAAAGTACATGCCAAGTTTTGCATAACAAATAAAAGTACATGTTAAGTTTTGCATAACAAAAAACACTTAGGACCAACTTGAGAGATTGTACCTTTCAATACATGAGATTTTTAATGTTCTATATAGTCAAATTTAAATTGCAACTTGGTCATAAAATGATTCTAAGGCATATACCTTGCCTATTAGAGTTTCATTGGATCAAAAAAGCTATATTGGTTGTGTTAATTTCAAAAAATAGCATTCATATCTTGCACTAGTTGTTGGTTGATAATAAAGTTTGTTATTATAACCTAGTTATGAAGGGGGGAAAAGATCCCTATGAGTTGAGAACATTCTTTATGGACTCTAGTACTAGCTCCCAAATTCCTATTACAACCAAATCTTTAAAACATCAAGGATGCATCATTCAATGGTAACACTCATAGCGAAAACATGACATATTACATATAGACATTGAATATAATTCATTGAGATTGGTGAGTAGAAAGATGATTTTAAGCTATAAAGCCAAAGGTTTAAGTGAAACCACGTATTTCTTATTGCTTAGAAATGTTTTTTTTTCCTACTATCTATATAAAATATTTGGTACATCACCATATTTCTAACATGTTCATTTGAGTGTCGTAAAATTGGGATATACATTCCACCTACAAGCCTCAAATATTCAAAGAAATTTAAGGATATTAAAAGTAACATGTTCAATTTTTTTTACATGTATCACACTTACATTAGAAACCCAAAATTGATAGCTTGTATATGTCCTTTTTGGCTTCCAAAGATCAAACGATCCATGTTGCATGAATTAGATTGGATTCATATTTCTTTAGCACTTCAACCGTAAACTAAAAAATGTTGTGATATAAACCATACGTGGCCAAAAGTCAACTATTTATATCCTTTCAACTTGCAAACCTTAAGAGGTCAACAAGCATATTGTCAACATGCATGCATCACATTCCTTCACTATGTTGCCTACCTATTTAAATCATACAAAAAAATCTTAGATTTTATGTAGCCCCTTGTTATCAATGCCACAATTTTGCTCCTCAATAGTGCAACCTCCCAAAACATATTAATTGACAATGATTTCGTTGCCAAAGATTTGTTGTGTCAACTTTGGCATCTAGCATGGAGTGTCCTTACAATGATTTATACAACATCTAGAAAGCAAATGAGTAGGAAGAAACAAGAGTATATAACGAGTAGGTATTAAGTCTAAACAATTTGCAAGCATGGGGGGGGGGGGGGGGGGGGGAGGGGGGGTTAAAGTA
Organism: Diphasiastrum complanatum; assembly: GCA_029204225.1. Classification (NCBI taxonomy): domain Eukaryota; kingdom Viridiplantae; phylum Streptophyta; class Lycopodiopsida; order Lycopodiales; family Lycopodiaceae; genus Diphasiastrum; species Diphasiastrum complanatum. Next base: position 33,396,204 of record CM055096.1, on the reverse strand, counting down.
GGGTTGGTGGTGAACTACATTGTGGATCCAAGGGATATGCCATAACATGTTATATGGAACATAAAATCCTTGGTGTTAAATTTCAATTTAGCTCGTAAAAAATTTCCCAAATAGATAATCAAGGTCAATGGAGCAAAAGTGTTATGAAAGCATTAATAGTGAAAGCTATGAAAACAATGACAACAAAAGGCTATATTGATGGAATTAATTTTTTAAGCTAGTCTTTGTTTGATGTAATTTAATTTTTTTAAAATCAAAGATGATCTATGCCACCTCTTGAGTGATATTGATTGATGACTTGCATTTCATTAATTTTACTTGATGAACTACTAATAAATACATTATAACAATGTTCATGCACTTGTAACAAATGCAACAACAGTACAAAATTAACTTACATTGCATTATTTCTTGACATTACAATAAAAATTATAATAAAGTGGTATATGCACTTGTATCAAATACAACAACAATACATAATTAACTCACAATGCATTATTTCATGACCTTACAATAATAATAGTAATAATAATCAAGGCATACATTCCATTTAATAGTAATAAGTGTTAGAAAAACTAGAAATATTTATCTACTTTAAATCATATCAACATTCATGCACTGGCAATTATAATATTTATTTACAACATGTACTATGATCTAACAATTTATCTCTACTTTTTTTTTTTTTTTTTTTTTGGGGGGGGGGGGGGGGGGGGGAGGGGAAGGGGGAGGGGCTATTCTTGTGGTCTCTTAGAGCATACAAACATTGGTATATTTATGGTCTCTTAGAGCATACAAACAAAAACACATGTTGACTAGAATAAAGTACTTGATATAAAGTTCCTTACTGGAATTCAATCCACATTATCATAATCTTCTTTAGTAATAATAATATATAGCTTTAAATTTCCTCGCATTCATCATCAACATATACACATCGTTGTCTTGTTTTTGTAGTTGATAATGCATGTACCTCCAAGACAGTTGCCATTTGTCGTACAATGCTATATGCATAAGAAGGCAAGCACCTTTCATTCACGAAAGTTACCAAACATGTGCGCTACCAATAAAAGACCAAACAAAAAAATATCAAAAACACCAACTTACCAATTTTGAAGATCGTCCATGTCAAAATCATCAAACCTTTGTACACCTTCATCTTCATCAAAATCCACCACAAGATTGGTAGGGGGTTGTGCCACCCGACCCAATTGAAACACAACAAATTTTAGTTGTGTGTGTGTGTGTGTGTGTGTGTGTGTGTGTGTTATTCTTTGTCCTTTTATACAAATGTTGGTTGAGTGTGAAAATGACTTGTGAGTAATTTCCTCCGGTAGTTACTCGATAGTCAAATTTCTTGTGCAAGACCGCTAGATTCGGCGATGTGTGCATAATTGTCTCCTTGTCTTGTTGACGCCCAATGTGTGTCTTTTGAGCAAATTTGAACTTGGCATACTTGCTTTCCTCTGAGGTGGCACGCTCTCTATTGTCAAACATAATAAATGTCTAAAATGCTAAAAAAAAAAAAAAGAAATGCCTCACAGTTGCAACCAAAATAAGACAACAAAATTTTTAATACATACTCACTTCAATCTTATTTTCAATGCATTTGCAACCTATGCAATCGACTTTGGGATTGATGCCATTTGTGCATGACTCTAAGTTGGCCCATTGGCATGTAGACTATGTAGATTTTTTTCCTTAACAGGGCAAACTCCTTCTGAAAAATCCAACCACCATGGATTGTTCAACACCCTCCACTCACTAATAACACCACCAGTCCTCTTGCAACGATATTTTTCTGAGTACATAGTATTTCTTGTTGGAAGAAGGAAAGAATGCTCGATAGAGAAAGAGTGCATTCAATCGGATGCTACTATCGGGCTCTATGAGAAAATCCTTCTTCTAATGCATGACTACATCTAATAAATTTGAACAAACTATTGTGGCAATTTCCACGTTCGGTTCTACTTGATTCTAACTTTAAAATCATCAGAATCAGTGAGATCGATTTTGTAGACAAACATAACAAAGTGAATTTTGAAAGTATTTAATAGCTCAGACAAAATTGTAAGAGAACATAATCAGATTACAATAGAATAGAGAAGTGTTCAATCATTTTGACATAGTACTAAACATAATAAACTGTGATTCAGTAAGTAGCATGTACAAATCAGATGAATAGCGAGCACAAAACAATAGTGGTTGCAACTACGTACTTGAAATTACCTTTGAATCTTTGATCGACTCTATCTGATGCACTTCCACTAATTAGAAATGAAGCGATACTAGCAATACTCTATGATCCTTGAATTTTCTTCAAAAGAGAAAGGAAGAAGAAGAAGAATAAAAATAACACTAAAAATGATCAGCTATTTATACTAGTTAGGAATGCCAAATATGCTTATCCAAATGATGGTTAGGATAGCAATTTAGCCAGGTTGCAATTGGCAGTTAGCCACTATGAGCTGTAGATCACAATTGGCACTTAGCCATATTGCACTGTCACTTATCCAATTAGGTTACACAATAATTACTTGCTAACAATGATTAGAGTAGGTAGTTAACAAGTGGTAACAAACTATATACCCTAGCAAGGAGCGGGCCGCCATACCCAAAGTGACATTGAGATTTAAGGACAGGGCCTTTTAAAATGAAATGCAACCTTTTGAAAATGAGGAATACCCTAAAAGAGTATTAACATTCGATGGTTCGACCCCCTTTGATGGTCTTTATCATTGTCGAACTTGACTATTAACCATTTCCATGTATTTCTGCAGATTGTGCTATAATGCGAGTACACCTACAAAAACTGGATAGATGAATAAATATAGATTAAAGATCGAATTATAAACATAATAATCCAACACTGCCCTTAATCTGAATCTATGAAAGCTTTGATCTGCAAACTTAGCATTGCACAAAATTTGTTGTGTGCATCCATGCTCAATGCCTCTATAAAAATGTCTACCATCATGTCTTGCATTCGACAATACTCCAAGCTTATGTCTATATTGAGAACTTAATATCAATGTGCTTACTTTTGGAATGAAATCTAGGGTTGGCTGATAAAGCAATAGCACTTTGATTATCATAAAAGATGATTGTTGATCATATTGTTTCAAACAAACATCTGATAGTTTTTTCTCAACCAAAGCGCTTTCTTTGTTGCTTGAGAGGCATTGATATACTCTAATTTTGTAGATGATAGAGCTATTGAGGTTTGTTTACAACTATTCCATGAGATTGGACCAGCGTTGAAGAAGAATGTAAATTCAGATTTGGATCTACAAGTGTCTACATGTCCAACCCAACTTGCATTCAAATAACCACTAAGTATGTTGAATATGTCATTGACGACTGCTCCATAACATATGCATTGGTCCATAGTAGCTTGAATGTATCTCATAACTCTTACACTTGAGAGGCTGCAATATACTCTGATTTAGTAGAAGATAGCTATCAAAGTTTGCTTGTGACTGTTCCATGAAATAGGACCATTGTTGAGGAAGAATATAAATTCATAAGTGGATTTAGGAGTGTCTACAATCCCTGCCCAACATGCATCTGAATAACCACTGAGAATATTGAGTTTGTATTTGTCGACTGCTCCATAACAAATGCAAAAGTCCATAGTAGCTTGAAGATATCTCAAGTGAATATCTTCGACTCGACAAGATCATACAACTTATAAGCTTGATCTGAAGTAGTGTAGCTGATGAAAATAGACTTGATACTTTGGAAGTCGAGCTTCTTCTTGAGATCATGCAAACTTTGTGCATAAGCGATACATCCAAAAACTCGTAAGTTAGATAAAGAAGGTTTGGATCCTATGCAAACTTCATATGGTGTTTTGTCTGAGAGACCTTTAGTAGGACATCTGTTTTGAAAGAGCAAAACACTACCATTATTCTTATCGTTGAAATGGGATAATCGTTGGTCCTTACATTGGCATGTGGACCCAAAGATTTCCAATACAAATGATGTTTCATCTTTTATGACACTATTCAAACTATTACAAAAATAGTTATCCAATGAAATTGCTTTATCAACAACAAATGGAGATTTGCCCCTTCTTTCCACAAAAGAAGCATTTCTGCTTTGACTTGTCCTTTTAGCTTGATGCATCACCCTCTCTTTGGCCTCCTTTGGATGCTTCTTCTTTCCATTGATCTTCTTTTTGCCCTTGAATGAAAAATTGGCTTTCTCATCACCATCCTGCAAAGACAAGGAACTCATTCTAGATTTTGCATGGAGCATCCTACAGTCTTCAACCACTAATACACTGTGAAGTTTTTCTATAGTTGGCAAAGTGTCTTGGATGGCAAAACTTTGGACCAAATTTGCAAAATCATCTCCTAGACCATTAAGAACAATTTGTACAAGCTCTCCATCATGAATCTTCTCTCCAATGGAAGCCAACTCCCTAATTAGAGACTTGATACTGAGTATATATTCATGTGCACTCTCCTCACTTCTTTTCATGCTTTGCAAAATCTGATTTCTAAGCATGAGAACCCTCGAAGTGTTACTAGATTCGTAGATTGATTCTAAAGACTCCCAAGCCTCTTAAGCACTTTTACATGATGATACTTCCCTCAAAAGGTCATTGCTCACATTCATTTTCACACAATGAAGTGTTAGCCTAGATCTCTTTTTGTATCTCACTTATTCATGTGCACCTAGAGGCTCATCTTCATCCTCAATCAGAAACTCATTAAGGTCTTGGAGCACCAAAAGTGACTCCATCCTAACCTTCCAAATAGCATAATTTGTAGAATTCAATCTCTCACTAGCTTCTAGAAGGTATGCTCCAGCAGATCCCATCTTACTAGTGACTTCTACAAACAAGAAATAGATTTGATTGACTTGTCACACTTGTAGTGTTTCAAAAAAATTTGATTTCTAATCCAACAAATGGACTTATAATCATAGTTCTATCACTCCCTCACAAAGCTGGAATGAAGATAAGATGAAGTGAAAAGTACTTTCAAACAAATCTTGCCAAGAAATGGATTTGATTGTCTCTAGAAACTCACTAAGGTCTCTCTCTTGTAGTGTTTCACTCAAATTAGATTTCTAATCCAACAAATGGACTTATAATCTCAATTCTAGCACTCCCTCACAAAGTTGGAATGAAAATAAGATGATGTGAAATCTACTTACAATCAAATCTTGCCAATTTTGGCTATTTTTGGACAATAACATGACTAAATCTCCCTCACACTTTTTGATGTACTTTCAAGACCTGTAAAACAAGTTTAGAGGACCTGATTTCAGCCTTGATTAATTAGATTTGATGACCCAATGTCAAATCTAATCAATGGCACTCAATCTTGGTAGCTTATCCTAAGATTTCCACCAAAAATTACATCAAAATCACAAATTGAATTTATTTGGATCAAATGAATACCATGCATTAAATGCAGGTTCAGAGGTGACCACACATGTGGACAGTATGGATTTGGACCCCTACCAAGTTTGGGATCAAATCTCCTCACTAAAATCAAGATTCTAGCTTGCCCTCTCTATTCTAGTTTTTAGCACCAAAACTTGCTAAAAATGGATTTGCATTAGATCAATGTCTTATGATCTTGTACTTGGCTCTGATACCATGTGAAAGTACTATACTTTAGGACCATAAATGTATCTACAAAAGATCCACAAGAGTGATTGGATGCTTGCTTAACAATCTATCAAAAAACTAGTCATCAAAAAGTTGATCTAGATTGGCAATTTGACAAACAACAAGCATTAACAATCAAAAGCATTGATAAACATTGAAATCCGAGCCCACATGTGTGTAATACATGTTGTAGTACGTCCTTCAAGCTGAGAAACAAGTAGAAATTGGTTTGGTTGCATTTGGATCACAAAAACTCAATGTACATAGTGGAGTAGCTTGATATTGCCAATGAGCTCCAAAAATAATCTATCTTCTCACTATGGGAGCTTGGAATACATAGAAAATTCGACTTCCTTCTTGAAGTTAGGTGGATTTCCAGCATGTAATAAGGAAGTTAACTCACTCTTCTTGCCTAAAATGAAACCCTAGCCTAGATCCTAGAGTTATGCTTGGTAGGTAGCTAGTTGGTCAAATTTTCACCTTAAACTTAGGTGAGGTCCTATAAAGTAGGGATGACCACCAAATAGACATGAACAACTCTCTTGACTTGACCTAACCTACATTAGGAGTGGGTTGCCACGTGGAATTTTGGCCATACATGTGCGGAACCCAATTATGTACAAAATTTACATTATTTTTCATGATTTTTGATCAAGCTAGATTTGCCAATTTTTGGCAATTCTTCACATTGCATGCTCTTTGAATTGTCGAAATATTTTGAAAGCCTTAGATTTTTGCTTAGTAAAATAAACAACTGTTCTTCTCGAATATTCATCAATGACAATTTTTGATTTGATGCAGACTATTTAGAGCTTTTCTGCTTCTGTCGTTTTGAGCCTTTGTTGACATAAAGAGCATGAGATGATGAAGTCAACGATGTGTCTTGACTTCTTCGATTATCTTCTTGCAGTAACATAGTGTTAACTCTAGTAAGAGTTAAATCTGAGTGTGTCGATATGATCATCACCCAGTTTTCATATGCAGAGGGCAAGTTTGAAAGATGACATAATTGCGTCTTGATCGTCAATGATCGATCCAACAACAACCATCTGGTGCAAGAGATTATTAAACTGGTTAATGTGATTTTGAAGTGAATCACCATTCGACATCTTGAGAGTGAAGAATTTTCTTCGTAGATGTAACTTAGAAGTTGCATCCCTCACATCATAAAGTGAGCTCATGATGTCCCATACTACTTTTGAAGTTTGAGCTTCAGATATGTGGCCAATCTGAGTGTCTGATATATTGAGAATAATAAGCACAAAAGCTTTACCATCCTTCGACTTCCATTTTGAGTCAGTTGTGTCATCTTCAAGCTTCACTTCGATACATGTGACAACATCCCACAACTAAATGGCAATTAGCAAGGTCTTCATCTTAAATTTCCAGAAGTAGTAATTGGAACCATCAGCTTGTCTGCGATAAGACCGACTTTACTTTGAGAATCCATCTAGAACTTTAGTTTGTCGATAAATTGATGATGTTAAGAGAGAGATGCCGTGCTGCACTACAGTTGGAAATCAACTATCTGATACTGAAATTTGATACAACAGATTGAAAAAATATGATATTGTGAAAAGTATCTAATGATATCGTGAAAGATGTCAAGTAGTAGAGCTCTGATAAAACTCTGATATCATAAAGGTACGTTTTGATAACATGTATTAGAGCTTTGATACCATGTTGGAAAGAGGGAATGCAATAACAACAAGTTGAAGACTATGACGACTTATCGAGCACATCGAAATAAAGCCTTCTTTCCTAATGCATAACTATGCCTATCAATATTGAACAAAACATAATGACAGAAGTCACGTTCAATCTTTTAGCAACTAACTTTGAAATTGCTAGCATTAAAGTGATTGTGTAGCCAAATAATGTGGTATTCAATTATCAGACAAGACAATAAGAGATTATCATTTACAAACAATCACAGAGATGCCTACATTCTGGCATAATACTGAACGCAATAAAAGGAGTAGATTGATTCAGCATGTAGCATGTACAAAATCAGATGATGATGAGCACAAGTCAATTGTAGATAGAATTGCATACTCTAAGCTATCTCTGAGTAACTGAAAACTCTGTCTGATTGCGCTTCCACTGATAAGTAGTAAGCGTGAGTAGCAATACTCTAATAAACTTTGTACAAAAACTGAGCTCAGCTAATGCTAATGAAGAGCTAAAGAATTGTTTGATGATCAGTTATTTATACTAAGCAAATAACGCACGTCCAGTAGGACAACTATTAGGTCGCATATCGCAATAGCCAGTTGGCCATAATGAGCTGGCATGCATCCAGTTGAGACTTCCCAAAAATTTACTTGATAATTGATTAGGGCAAGTCTATAGCTTTAATTCAAGTGGAGCAATAACTGTCTTTCATTCGATATGGCCGAAGTCTTCGACTTTCGATGGGGACGTCTATATGTCAGATGATGTCTGATATGTCGGAGCCACATGTTAGCGATTCCCGAGTATTTCTACAGACTGTGTAGAAACACGAAGAGAACTATAGAACTAGATAATAAGTGGATGAAGATTAAAGATCGATTATTTGGTCAATAGAAGAATAATCTAACAAGAAAGATAGGTTTCAAAGAGCTAAGAAGCCCATATCTTAGTCAAAAAATGCGAAGTAAGTTGCTACTAGGTTGTTTCTAAAAAAGAGCAAAAAGTGAAATGAAGTTATAAAAAAAGATACCACATTACTGCAAATCAAGGGTAGAACGACACATGGGATTCTCCTTCTGCAACAACTCACATCTTCCATGACATTTTAATAAAGAAAATTCTATTCACAAACACAATAACAAGAAAAACCAAAGAGGTACAAATAGAAAAGAAGATAATTAAATGAAACAAGGTTTTCTAAAAGATCTTGAGAAGCTTTGAAATACATGTGTAAGCTCAAGAAGCATTCAAATTGTTGAAAAATGCAAAAAGACAAATTGTAATTTGAAACGATTTGAAAGTTAACCAAAACCCCATTTTTGTGCTCGAACTCGCTAGGTAAAGACACCTCAGCTTTAAAATAATGATCGCGATAGCTTGTCCCTATCGTTGCAATCCTAATCGATGACTTGTGACTTGATATATTCCATATTTGAAAAACACTTTTGCTTAAGGTACAAAGACACACACATACACACAAAAAAAAAGCATGTTGCGGAGGGTGGTGGCTCACCCATCTTCTATGTTGGGTAGATGTAGTGACACTCTTGCCACTAAGGTATCTTAGATTTGGGGATAGCAAGTTAGCTACACCCTTCACTACATTCCATAGTTACATTGGCTTGGCTCTCTTGAGAGCAACTATGTAGAATATCTAAAGTGACAATTTGGAATGCTAAAAGAGCAACTATGTTGGGTATCTAAAGTGACTATTTCAATGCTAAGAGAGCAATTATGTTGGGTATCTAGAGTGACTATTTGAATGCTGCTACATAGATTTGGGGACAGCTGACCCACGTTATCTAGCTTTTATGCTAACATGGGTCCAAGCCATTCCCCCTCTATCTACATTCCATAGTGGCAAGGCAAGGTCAAAAGTTCCTTATACTTGCCTTTTTGGCTTTTGTTTGAGTGATTGGAAGTTGGTCTCTTTTTAGTTTTGGTGGCTGATGCAGGATGATGATGAATAAACTGAATGAATGAAGGAATATATTTGTAAGAAAGTTAGAAAGTCTCATCGTGTGTGTCAACTTCATGGATTGTGAGTGCTGATATATTCTTCCTTTGATCCTTCCTGACCCATCATCCAGTCTTTCATTTTAGCACAATAATGCATGAATGTAGTCTATCACCTCACTCTTGGTCTACTATCCAGATTCCATAGCCACCAGCAGCTATATGAAAAGTCTACCATCCTCCAATTATGTCTCAATACTCTTCCAGCTTTCTATCATCAATCAAACACAAGAGAAAGCAAAACGTTTTTGCTACCAATTATGAGTCTACAGTTGATGCTTTGCGGTAATGTTTTACATTTTTGGAAAGTCTTTGCACTTGTAATGGTCACTGGTATTGTATATTTTGTGTCAGCTATCATTTCCCTTTACATTCAATTCTGTCTACGTATTTTTGTGTATCCTCTCGCACTGCTTTCTTGGCATTTTGACACGGCCAGCAAGATCAGGAATCAGTATTGAGTGGCACAATCATGGCCCACGCCTGCTGTCTGTCTGTCCGTCTGTCTCTTTCGGTTTTGTACTGCTGATATTGTAGTCTGCTCTGATACTTTGTCTCCAAAGGGATAGCTTTAGTCATTTGCTGCTGTTTGACTGCTCAGCAAACAGTGGATGCTTTTAAGTGGAGCCTGGGACGCTTGCTTTCAGAACAATTTCCAATAAAAAGCTGTGCAGTGACCTTGACAGCCTTTGTGGGCTGTAACATTGTACAAAGTAGCTACACAAAACAACTTGCTTCCTGTCACAGCGATCGAGAAGGACGGGCAGTCATAGTGCGATCCAGCTCATATCGTATTGGGCATCATGAAAATCAGAGCTTGCTAAACAAATTGTGAGTTTTATATAGCTCGGTTTGTTTGCGATCACTGCTTTGATTTCCAAAGATATGTCACATGAGTAAGAAGATTTGAGAGATCCCAGGCGAAGAATCTTGCTGAGCACGAGGAAGAGGGGAGCACAGTGCCTTCACGCCGTCTTCTGACTCAATTGGGCTGTAGAAGGAGACTAGGACGTTGCTGTATTTGAGCGAAAGTGCACCAAATTTGTACTGAGGAGAGAAAAAGGCAGAGCTCAGCCTTTTTTCACACTACTGACACGTTACGGTTGCTTTAAAATATCATCATGGTTGGAATATTTTCGAAGCTTTCTCGAAGCAGGTCCGGGCAACCGATTTCCGTGGTAAGTCGCCCATCGTTGAAACTGGGAGCCTGTTTTACGAAACGGGCTTTTCAAAGCATTTGCTTTTCTCGTATGTCAGTTTTTCAGTGCCGGTTTATGTGGAATCAAGTGCAATGACGATTTTGTACTGCCGTGGTTTCATAGGAGGAGAAGCAAGTTTCTGGTTTAGTGAAGGAGCCGTCCTGTGCTCTTTCTAGCAATGGAGTTGATCCACTTGAGGAATTTGTGCCCGTGGAACACCCTATGGAGCCTAGACACAATGATAAGCCTATTCGATGCCCGCTTCCAGAGCCCTGCATTGTGCATGTGAGTCCCTTTCTCATCTGCTGTTGGGAGTAGTTCAGAGAGACAGAGAGGAAGAGGACGGGAGAGGGTGTTGCCTTTGCCTTTTCAAGTATATAAAACAAACATAGAATACGGAGAGGCTCTAACTGATTCAGTTGACTTTAATCTGGGCACAAAAGCGCCACAAAAGCAGTTGTCTAACTAAAATTGCTGGATCTTAAGAGCTACCATTATCTGTCTATTTTATGCTTGGAAGCAATGTGTCTTGTTTTCTGAAGTAAGTTAGAGAAGAACGCTTAGCCCTGGGGTGCTTTGCCATGGCTTTGTCTGGTACTTGATAGTTTGGACAAAAGAACAAAAGAACAAACAACATATGATTGTGTCAAGCCAATTTAGAATTTACTGTGAAGTTTGACAAGGGCCTTGATCCTTTATTAGGTGGTTTACTTCATTAGCCTGCGTGTTGATTCCGAATGGGTTGACTTAGTTGGTTAGCTTCAAGAAGCATTAGCCTGCGTGTTATTCCACTCAATGATGGTATTTCTATCTACATCTCAGCTGCTATGTAGATGAAGCAGCTGAACTGATTGGTTGAGGGCATTAAAACTGATGATATCTTTCTCTAGAGGCGAAAGCAGCTGAGTTGCACCTGACATCTTGAACCTTTGGGCCATAAATCTTGACGGTTAGAAGTGGGCAGGAAAGTTCCCTTTCCTGCTTGATCAGGCCTGCTAGGCATGTAAGAAAGATCGATCACTTCCTCAAACTGCTGACCCTACTAGAAAAGAATGTAAAGTGTGTTATGGAACAACTATTGCTGGAAACCCATTGGTTTCCGCATCCTGAGGATCACATCCAGCAGAAGATTCTTTAGCAATAAATAATCTCCTGCTTTTATTAATGAAGGATGGGAAAACCCATCAATGTACAAAAATATAAAGGGGAGTGAACATAAACTAAACTCAATAAAATTTCAGCTCATCTTTTACCAATCTTAGAGCTTCCACTGATTTACTGATCAACCATCCTGGTCTCTATTATCTGAGAGTTAGCACCTGTTTGCTGGACCCTATGATCATTTCAGCAGTCCTGTCTTGAAGTTGTCTCAGCAAATGACCTAGAGAGTAAGTTAAGTATCTCCATCCTCATGGCTTCTTTTGAAAATGTTTGAGCCATACATATTTAAAGTAAGCCCTTCAAGTATAATCTAGCAAATTTTAGTAAATATTGGGAAAACCAAATTCAAAAATTTCCAGAGAACCAACAATCTTACAGAAAATGAAGTGAATGGACGAAGCAGAGCTCAAATCAGTGCAGCTGTGCCTGACATTGTTGCTGTGTCTGGCTGTTGACTTGGACGCTGCATTATGGGGCAAAATGGAGGTTTGGGTGGGGACTATCTCCCATGCCTATCCTCTTCAAAATCAACTGCCCAAGCACCTGTTTGAAAAAGGAGCTACAGACTACGACCCACCAATAAAAAGGCATTTGAGAGAGAGAGAGAGAGAGAGAGAGAGAGAGAGAGAGAGAGAGCGATTTTGGACCACAGATAATTTTTTAAGTAGAGCCATTTTTTAAGACCAAAGTAAACAAAAACAAAAGTTAAGCAAGCTAAAAATTTGATCAAGGGTGGTTGGCCATTACTAGGATCCAAGCAACACATGACTAGCACCACTTTTTGTTGTGGTGTGGTGTTTGACCATAAAACGAGAAAACTTAGGATTTCCAAAAAAATTTGGGCGAGGCCCGGAGGTGGCCCTCCCAAAGACCATTACTTAGTACACTGGAATCATTGTTGTGATCTTAGATTCGTGTCCAAAACGTCTCCTTGAGAGTTCTCCCCAACTCATCTTACGACCGTGAAAGGTTGGGGCATCATATTAACAAGTGCCTTTTCCCTCTGTCTCTGCAAAAAGATTTTCATGACATTGATCATCTTCTTACTTCAATTCAAGCCATTGCTATTGTCCTATAGGCTGAAGTGTACGTCCTGTATTGAGGATCCAAATTGATCCTTATGTGTAATGAGGGTTTAAGGAAGTTATCAAGTGAAACATTACCACTTGAAGAATCATGCCATGATCGATCATTAACCAGAACAAATCTATCATGCTTGAATGTGGTCCATCTAAAAAGGGGTAGAAGGTCACCTTGCAAAGATGATCCTTCCTTGTGGGTCTGTAAAACCACAAATCAAATCCTCAGGCTTAATGTCTTCCATTCACAACCAAAGAAAGAAGGATGCAACTTCTTAAGCTAGCTCTCCACATCTTTACATCAAGCTTGATTTTAGCTCTGAAGGTAGCATGCTATGTGAAATAAATAATGTATTCCAAGAAGAGGTGTACAGGGGTTTCATAAAGGAAGCTATGACAAAGAGAATTAGGGACAAAAAGGAGGACAAAGTGGTGAAACTTGTGATGCATTCATAAAATGTGGCACATAATTCATAGAGTGTGTAGACCATACGTTCTTATTGACATATCTCTTGAGGGGTGCATGCCCTTGCAACTAATCTAATTTTGTACTACTTAGAACTAACACATCCTACTCAATGTCATGATGGTAAAGCTCATGTTATTTCATAGTGAATTTTTTTGTATCAAAGTTATAACTTTTTCTATTTTTATGTGTAGTTTTTAGGTTCTTTGAAGTCTATTTGAGTACATAATTGCTCATGCATATTGTATGTTGTGTATCTCTTGGTACTTTTGTTAATGTATTATGTTCATTGAGTCTACTTGTGGTTTTTTGTTTCCTTTGGTGTGGGTTTTTTAAATTTTTGATTGTTGACTGTTGTTTGCTTCTTAGTCAGCATCGGGTCCACCCAAGGAAATCCGGATTCTTCGAAACCTAGATACCAAATGGTGCTTGGGTACTTATGTGACATTTTTTTTCTCTACATATTATTGTTTTGACATTGATCTTTTAAGTTTTTTTTTTTGTCACATTTATGCTTCTTCTAAGCTCTATCTCATAACATCATTGACTTCTCAGCTTTAATTTGTGAATTTGGAGATACGACGATCTCACAAATAGATACATACAAGTTCTAAGTTGCTCCACTAACATAGTCGAGACCTCTTTTTGAAAGGTGCTATGCAAGAATCCCCTTCAAAATGAGGTTCGGAGAATGCTTTCAAGCATCTAGATCCAAAATGGAGAAAGGAAAAAATAAAATTTTGAATCTCAAAATTTGGAAGGTCTGGATTGTAAGTAGATCTTTCATGATGGCTAATAGTAAGAAAATTGTGGATTAGGTTTGAATTTGGACAATGGACTTTGATGCACAAAATCCAAAAGCATCCCTAGCAAACAAATCTTGTCTTTGTCATAACTTGAGTATACAATTCTAATTCAAATGAAATAGGTTGCCATATTGGTGCCTTGATGTAGAGAGGTGAATATTCACTTAGACCTTATACATAGTACTTCAAAGTATACAGTATAATATTTTCTTATTTGACCAAATAATTGACTTGATGATAACTTGAGTAATAGAGATCCTGTTGATGAAATTTTTGATGCAACTACAAGAGCACCATATAGCACCCATAGTGATGTTGTTAGAACTTCAAATCATTGCCAAAAAGTCTGAAATAAATGACTCTAATATAAGTTGAAAGTTTAAGCCTTTGGAAAACCTTAATTCTTATTGATAATTTTGAAAAGAAACTGCCTGCTCCTGAACAACTTGATGCTAGAACACCCCACCCCCCCGAAAATGAATTTGATAGAACAAAATATGATCACTTTGCAAGAAAATCAGGGCCAAAACTTAAAAATCCCCCTTCATCACCTTGGCCACCCCGTCCTCCACTCTTTCTCTTTCTACCTAGTCATGATTAAAAAGAAAAATAAAAATAATAATATATGTAGTGTCCCCAAGGCCCAAGTTATAAGGTCTTGATATTAATGGATCAGTAATGAAAACATGGCTTTAGAACATTTACGTAAAGATCAAATGGTAATAAAAATTGTAAAGTTATAACATGGGGCTCAATGCCCTAGATAATGCCTATGTAATATTGAAAACTTATATAATGTACACACACACACACACACACACACACACACACACACACACAATGAAATGTGCATGTATGTATGTGTAAGTGAAATGCCAAACATTTTTTGAAATAATGAGAATGAGTTTCTACCTATTAGAAATCTGCTTGTATTTTTTTTTTCTCTAATGTTACATGACATTTGTGCATATAAGCATATAAAATTCATTTGAGCTATTGTGCTAATGTTGGGAATTATGGTGCATGTAGGATGGAAGAATTTGGAAAGAACGAATTGCGGCCAATGCAAGGAGGCTGCAAGAATATTCATTCTTAAGAGAAAATAGTGTTCCTATACGTCGTCGAGGTCATACATTTTCACATGAGCATGTTATGCTTCCATCATGTAGTGCTCCTGAGAAGGCCCTTTTGAAATTTCTTGAATGATTGACATATTCTTATGAAGTTAAAAGTCTATAGATAATGTGGGTATCAACTCGTATGTTAGTAGTTTTTCGTTCAGAAATGCTTGTTGAACTTGAGAATGTTTCATTGCTATGACCATATGATGGACCAATCCAAGCTTTATATGTGGCTATTATTTGTTTGTTTCATGATGATATTGCCATTTCGAAGGTAGTGTGAAGCACCTAATATGGAGGTACAAAGTCAAAAATTCTATAAAACCATCAATAAACTATCATCAAGATTTTCTTGTATATTGCTGCAATTATCTATGATTTCATTACATCATTCACATTTGACAATTAGTTTTCTTGGTCACTAAGCATAGAATGTGTTCATGATAATACTAAGAGGACATGTACAAAGCTTCATTGTATTGTAGATCCATGCATTTTCTCCATATCATGATTTTGCCACTAATGATGTGAGACTCCATGAGGCACTTAAGTGCAACCATTTTTATCAAGAGGTCCATGATGCTTTTGAACAATGTTCTATTATGTTGCAATCCTTTGTGGGAGTGAGTGATGATAACTTGCATCACAAAGCACATAAAATCCAATGCATGAACCTATTTCAATAGAGTAGGCAATAAAATATAATAGACGAGCGTTCACATCACCAAATACTTGGGGCTATTTTTTCACTTTCATAGAAGCTCGATATGTGCATCTCTATGTCATCTTTAGTGATGTTGAGACTCTCATTCCCACTCAAGATCATCCCCCACTGAACTCCTTGCACATCCTCATATGAGAAACCTACTTCATCTTAGATTGGTGACTCAAGAAACTGTTTCAGCTTGTTGAGTTAGTAGCACTTTCATTTTTATTTATTTTTAACTTTCTTCGATCAAATATGTGTTGCTTAGCAGATGCTTTCCTTTTCATATGGAATGAGATCAACTTAGAAACACCTTAATGTCCTCAAAAGCACAAATAGTTGAATAGTGATATTTAAATTTATTTGTGCCTCTCCAATGTCATCAGTCACAAGTGTGCTCCACGATATGCTTAGAGAAAAAAATAACAAGAAGATCAACCCTTCATGGGTTGTTCATTGCTTTTAAGTTACTCATGCCCAATCTTATTTTTATTCACGTTGTGGTACTTTTACGTACATGAAGATTTACTTCATTTGTTCTTTGGCTCCACATGCAAAAATCTTTCCATCTTATTGATCATTTCTTTCACACTACTTACATATATGACTATTTAATATAATTACAAGCATTCAATAAATGAAATTTGATCCCTCAATTTTGAGTGAAGGGTGCATAATTCATCAAGAGTAAAGTTGGACCATACATAAGGCATGACTAATAAAATCTAGGAACTCTTCTTAGCCTACAACTATACTGTAATAACCTCCTAGAACTACTCATGAATTTTGCATGCTCTATTGACCCCCTTTGCAAGTTCCATATCAAGCTTGTTGTAACGAGCATGGTTTGCTTGCACTACTTTTTTATTTTAGAGAACTACCTCAAACTGTGTTCAACCTGGTCAACTCAAACTCAAAGGGCTTTATTACATGTTCATATTGCACTTACGGTGTTTTCACACACAAGCCTAAGGTATGTCTACTTGTCAAAAAACCGAACACTCATTGGAGAGAAAAGATAGGAAGGCCATTACCAAATTTCACATAAGAAAGCAAAGGCCCCAATCTGATAGATGACTTGCCATAAAAAAATGCCAACTTGGGGTGAGTGAAGATGCCGGACACTACACCCTGATATCTCCACTACCGCAGGGCCACTATTCTTTAGGAGACCTTGAGATTTTAATTAATGTGATGATGTTGGTTGTTGTTGGATAGAGGAGAGAGAACAAAGGCCCACCAAGCCTATGTTTTGCAGGGTGGGTATCTACTTTTTGTGTGAAAAGTGAAGATTCAAAGAAACTTTCAAAACTAAAGACTTTACTCAATCGAAACGGTGCTACAAGGTTTTCTAAAATAATAAAACTTCAATTGGAAAGGCTAAAATAAAAATACATATATATAAAAGGAAAATAAGTTTGGAAGGGCTAGGAAGGTCTCAAAATGCAAGCCAAGAGACCCACTATGCACGTTTGTGTGAAATGGGAATGAAGAAAGACGAAAAAAATGGAACAAATGAGGGGCGTATGTGTGACTCATCGTCAGTATTGTGCCCCCTTGTGTGTGAAAATAGCTTTAGTCATGAACTTCTACAAAACCTAGTAGATAAGTATGTATGTGGAAACTTCTGGCAATGTTGTATTTAGCAAGCCACATTAAAGTATAATGAATAGTAAATACCATCTTGTCTCTTTTGAAGTAAAGTTGTGTCTGTATCCATCATTTGCCAACAAGGCTTATCTAGAAACTCCCTTGCTATAATGTTTCTCACTTTGATACACCTTCAAGCCTAATGTTATTGTGAGGCAGATCTTGCATAATTAGATTTTCACAGTGACAAATAAAATTGTTTCATTATTTCATATCACCCAATGGGGTTGTCTTAGTTGGTTAGCTTGACATCCAAAGTTTCTTTGGTCTCAGGTTCGAGCCTCCCCTTGGAAACCAAGAAGCATTATTTCATATCAAAAGTGAATCCAAGCCCAACAATAGCCCGTTCCAAACTATCATTGCTCATCATGACCACCAAGATCATTGACTACTGCCAATGATAATCCAAACAAGCATATTTTATCTTGCCAATAAGACTATCAATTGCATAAAAGCTATGTCTTGGCATCAATGCATTTCTTTGCAAGAGTGAAAAATGATGCAATTGTTAGTTTTTATTGTGTAGTGCATCTTTTGAATGTCCATAATCCAAAAATATATGTGGAATACCACCAAAACATATTAAAAAAATTAGTAGTTGAAGGCTCATAAACTTACTCTCTATGGATCCATTTACATTTTTTTACAATCCATGTTTGTCAAATTCTAAGTGAATTGCATTGTTTGCACTTACATGGTATCTTGTCATTGTAATCCTTTTGAAACTTAATCACCATTGCAAGATCAACACACACACACACACACACACACACACACACACAGTCATCCACTTCTTTCTTATCTTCTTTGTTGTCCCAAAATGTCTATTGGAAAAAACTAATGATGAAAATGAGCTTATTTGTTGCTTATTGCACATTCTCCTTTCTCATTCCTATTTAGCATGAAATTTGAAAGTTCTCTTTTTATTTTCTTTATCACATTGACATGGGACTATTCTAACACTTGCAATTCAAAAGAAATGTCATAGCCAACATATACAATATGGAAAGACAATAGTTTTTCAAAAAAATTAAAATTAGCATATTAAAAATTCCAAGCAAATCTCTATAAAGCATAGACTTCTTATATCTCCTATCTCATAAATGTGTCCAAAAATCCCTCCGTACTTGTTGACGATTTTCTCTCTCACAATCGACTTAGAGCTCTAGACCAGTTCAAAGTTGCCATTTTTGAAAAAAAAAAATGCATCTTCCTAGCTCACAGATGATGATCTTCCATCTTCTTTCTTAGAGAAGATGCTTGCACTATTACCATCAATGGTAACATTATTACCTTCCATGCTTTGATCAACTCCTTTTCTTTTAACACTTTTCTTGTGTATTCAACCCCCTCTACCACCGCGTCTCCTTTTACTTTGAAGTTGGATCTTTATTGGTTATTTTCTACTCCACTATCCCAAAATGATTTTCTCTCCATCTCTTTTTCCCTCTCTATTGATGAGCCCCACTCTTCGTTCAAATCTATGCTTCGAGGAAAAATCTATGGGAGGCCCTTAATTTCTTTCTCGTCACTTTTTCTCAATGCCATATGCTTTGTTGAGACTTCTGAACACTTCTCTTCTTCACTCTCTCAAGGGCCCATCAAACTCATTCCAACAACGGACTTTCCTATATCCATATCCAACTTTAGACCTCTCTCCATGCTCAATTCTTTCTAAAGATAATTGCCAAAGCCATAACCAAAAGCTTTGCTCCTCTTCTCCCCTCCCATTTATCTCCCAACCAGTTGGTTTCTTGAAATAAAGATCCTCGCTCAACAATATCCTTAACGTCTAGTCGGTAGTTGATTCTTCTCTTTGGTTGAACTACTCCTCTACATTACATAAATTTGGACTTGATAAAGGCTTTGACAAACTCAACTAGAATTACATTTATTCTCGCTGTAAATCCTTTGGATTCTTGCATGTCTCATTCACCTCATTCATTCTCTACTCCCTACCCTACTGCCACCTCCTCCATTCACTTTCAAGGAGTTCTCTCTTCTGCATTCTCAAATTCTTGTGTAGTTAGACAAGATGCCTTCTTTTTTCTAACCTTTTCGATATTGCCATTGCACGGTTGACTTTCCATATCTTGAATCTCAATTCCTCCTCTGCATTTTATTCATTCATTTTTTAACATGTCCTTGTTGATTTTGTGATTATTGTATCTTTATTTCTAAATTTCATAAATCCTCAGTTTCTCTTCTCATCACTAAAGTCTCCTTGTTTTGTTTGCATTCTCTATGCTCAACCCCAAGAACTCTTATCTGCTTTTTCTCACACATGAAGATTATGCACCCTGGTGCTATAATCTTAAAGTCGTTATTCTTCTTGTCGCTCAATTTTCAAACATCTTCGCCTCCAAACTTCTCTTTTGAATAGATATGCTATGTTTTTGCTATGTCATTATGTTAGCTGAATTTTTGTCACCAAAAATCGGGCTAATGGGACAAGGATTTTCACAAAAATTCTAAATACATATTTGTATATCAGCAAAATTGCATAAAATCGGGCACAAAATGCCGATAGAAGAGGTCCAAGCCTGCTCTGAAAGTGGCTGTTTTGATAGTTAGAAAATAGCCCTTTATAAAGGTTTCAGGCATTGTCGAAAAAATTTGAAAGATGACGAATTTTGTAGACCGAGCATAGAATGTCGGTTTATCTAGAAATAGGTCCCACCTTTCAAGACTCTCATATTTGTTTGGATCTTGGTTATCTTCCTTCAATCTTCTGGTAGCAATTTGTTATGGAGCCCAATTGTGAATGGAGGTTGTTTAGTGGAAGCTTTGCATTAGTTGAGTGAGGTATCTCCATTGAGTAAATGCTTTTGGGTGAAGAACAAGCATGAACATTTTGAGAAAAACACCCTTGTAGTCCTTAAGCAATGTTAGTTGTTTCTCTTGAGTGGTTGTTGAGATTGCTTTGAGAAGAAAGTAGTGTGGTTGTAGAGAGGTTTTGTGAGAGTGAGGATGCAATCCAATATTTTTTTTTGCCCTTGTGTAGGGAGACCTCATGGGTTTCATAGTTTAGTTGGTGTGAGATATCACGAGTCATGCTTATGTTGTAAGAGCCAATGCTTTGAGGGAGCCATTGTTTTGTTTTGAGGTGTCATTGTTCGTGATTGTCATGAGACTATGGGGAGCTATCTTTACTGAAACTGAGTTGGTGAGAATTGCTGTGAAAACCATGCTTACTACGTTACTATATGAGCAAGGAAGCCACTATTTCATACCTATGGACTTGTCTCTATCATGAGAATGAGGATATGCAATCCCATTCAAAGACTCCATTTGCTAACATATGAGCAGTATGATCAATAGCATCGTGACAATATGAGACTAGCTATAGAGAGCAGTAGCTACAATTTCAGCATACATCCTTCTGTTTTGAGCTAAGAAAGATGCTGCTTAACAGAGGTTGTATTGCCTCAAAAGCCTCAATGCTCTGTTTTCCAAGTTTTTGTGATTCCTATTCAGAGACGCTTAAAAACCAAGGATCCCCCTTTTTCCTCCCAGAACTGGTCTGTAGAAGTAAATCGACTGTCGTACGAATTCATAAGCTTAATTTTTGAGGATTGCCTCTCAAACTGATGGCCAAAAGATTTTCAATTATGGCAGTATATTGAGACGTGCCTCCTCCACCTCAAAGAAGGCAGGGGATGGAGACCAAAGATCATCATCATAGAAGTTGCAGGCCTGTAAATAGACAAACTGAGAGATTACGCAAGCACAGACCAGACCCTTTTGCGGAATTCGTTAAAGGAAGTAGACTTAGCAGCAAAAGTAAAAAGCTTACTTCAAATCCAACTCTCGATCAATCGTGGTGCTCAACATTCAAAGGAGTAAAGTAAGGGGGAATGCCCCAGGGCGGGGGCCTTCCGGGTTTTGAGGCAGCCGGGGCGCCTCAAAACCCGGAAGGCCCCCGCCCGTGGGCCTTCCCCTGCATAAAACACTTGCAGGTCTTTTTTTAAATTTTTTTTTCTATTTTTAAAAAGTCGACTTTCAAAAATAGCAAGTTGGATTTGTGCGACTTTTTAAAAATAGAAAGTGCACATTATGAAAACGTAAGGTGATTCTTAAACTTTTTAAAAATAGCAAAAGTACATTACAAATCTGTAATGTATTCATTGCTCTTATAATTTTCAAAAGTAAAAAATTTTGCCATTTAAGGCAATTTTCAAATGAACTGCAAAAAAAACTGCAGGTTTTTACGCATTGAAAATGAGCTAAATCATTATATCAAGCTTCTAATAGTATGCATGTGGGTCATTAGATTATATAGGCGTATGTGTAACAATACTCACCATTACGGCTTCTATGAGATTCATTACGGGACAAGGAGGCAGAATGCTAATAATTATACTCACATATTTGGGTTTTACAAGATAAAGACTTTTTTTAAAATCCGTACAGCTTGTATGCTTCATGATGCTAATACACAATATAAAAAGACGTTTCGCATTAGAATCTTCATAGACTCATTTTTGCATGGAAAACAAAGTCATTAAGTCAATGCTTTACTATATTAGTGCATCTTTGATGTTGATGTCATATCACTGTCGACCCTCTTGAAACATAGAGGAGACTTTATACTCGGTGAGAGTCAAACACACCTCCCGAGTTAGGAAAGAACTTATTTGTCACTACATTGACTAGAACACCCTGCTAGGCCATCTGTTGAAACATAGTGATATGCATAGATTTCACACCGGATTGTGCTTGGTAATGATATGTCTTGAACAACTCCTCAAAATTGTAGCCTTGACTTGGTACTTATGGACTCTATGCTTATGACTCGTTGAAAAAAGCCTAGGAAATCCTTATGGACACACCCCCCATGATCTAGAGGAAGGATATACTACATTGATTCCCAAGAACCGTAACCCATGCTCTTTTGACATGCAGAGATACAAGTTATGATGCAACTCTCAGTTTGGATGAATATCCGACGAGACTATGACCTTATAGAAACACTCTCTAAAAGCTATTGTAGTAGATTGAAGATCAAGTGTCAACCTTATCTCCACTACGTTGTACAAGAAATGGGGTCTACAGGGCCTGAAGGCTGTCATAGTTTCTTGAATGGATTTAGTGGCTACAATCAGGCAAGATTGTAAAAATTACAGCAAATAAGGATCCTAAAACACTTGAAATGATGAGGGAAACAATAGCTTATGATTTCATAAGATTAGCACAAGCATCAAAATCCATCAAAAATCTATGCTTGAACCTCACTAAATGGCCCAAATTCTTGAAGAAGGCTTCACACGTGTGAAAGTACGGCCTCCCACAGTCTGAGTAATGTACACCAGACCTACATTCAATCCTATAATCATTAGTAATCACAAGTACTCAAACAATTATGAACATAGAGAGCAATTGCACCATTATGAGAGAAAAAACATGAAATTGCTTGATTGATTTTGGTGAGATATCATCACCTATATATACATGATCCATCACGGTTTTGGGCAGGTATGAGTAGCCCTAAACCTATCCCTAATGCTAATTTTGGTGGATCTTTCATCCCTACCAAGTTAGGGTTGGAATTTTGGAGATCCCTCAACAATGCAAAAATTACCAAAAATAGCTCCTATTTTTTCTCCCTCGTATCTAAGCATAATTTGGACTCATTCCAAAGGTTCTAACACTTAGGTCTACTTGAGAACATCCTTATGAATGGAATCCTATGCTATTTGGCACGTGTGACAAGCCACATCATGACCATCTAACTATTTACAAGTCATATGACCAAAACTAGTCAAGCTAGAATTGTGAATTTTTAACACTCCTCCTCACTATCTAGCTTGGTTCAATCATTGCTTTACTAATCACTCCAAGTGATGATCTGAACTTCATAAAAGGTGTCTTTTGAAGTGGTTTAGTAAGTAGATCAGCTACACATTCATTTCTTGGAACATGCTCCAAAGCAATCTCCTTGGCTTGCACCATTTCTCTCACAAAGTGATGGCATATCTCAATGTGCTTAGATCTTGCATGGAAGATTGGGTTAGATGCAAGGTGTTGGGCTGATATATTGTCATTGTAGATGATTGGTGCCTCCTCTGAATCCATGATCTTTAGTTCCACCAATAATCTCTTGATCCAAAGTACCTCCTTTGTAGTGGTTGTCAAAGCTTTGTACTCGGCCTCGGTTGAAGATAGAGATATAGTTTCTTGCTTTTTTCAAAGCCATGAAACCACACCTTCTCCTATGAAAATTGAATAGGCACTTGTTGATTTCCTATCCCTCTTGTCCCCTACAAAATCTGAATCACTAAATGCATGAAGGTTAATCACATCTCCTCTATATAGAATCCCAAAATCCAATGTACCCGAGATGTATCTTAGAATCCTCTTAGCCTTTTTCCAATGGATATTCAATGGCTTTTTCATGGATTGGCTCAACCTACATACACTAAAGCTAAGATCTGGTCTAGTTATAGTGATCCACATTAAGGAACCTATAAGTTGCCTAAACAAAGTGATGTCCATGAAGGATCTTTCATCATCTTCATTTGGCACTTTTACATCTTGCTCCATTGGTGTGTCAACACTTTTGCATACTTCCATCTTAAACTTCTTCAAAAGACTTTGAGCATAGTTTACTTGACTTATAAAGATAAAATCAGACCCTCTAAGTACTTCTATGCCTAAGATGAAGTGAAGACACCCTAGATCTACCATCTTGAACTCTAAGGATAGATCTATCTTGATTTTTTCAATACCATCAACACTATTTCCACTAATGATGATGTCATCTACATAAATGAGTAAAAGTACAATACCAACATCATCAAACTTAATGTAAAGAGTAGGATCATATTCACTTTGAACAAAAGAAAGTGAAATAAGATAGCAATGTAGTCTTGAATTCCAAGATCTCGAGGCTTGCTTCAAGCCATAGATGCTTCTTTGGAGATGGCATACTTTGTTCTCCATTCCATGCTTGATGAACCCTTGTGGCTACTCCATATAGATATCCTCTTCCAAAAAACCATTCAAGAAAGCATTAGAGACATCCATTTGACATAGAATCCATCCAAAATGTGATGCAAGTGCAATGATTAGCCTTATTGTGACCATCTTGGCCACAGGTGCAAAAGTTTCCTCATAGTCTATCCCTCTCTCTTGAGCATAACCTTTTGCAACTAATCTTGCTTTATGTTTGTTAACACTCCCATTTTCATTCAACTTAAGCTTGAAGACCCACTTGCATCCTATTACATTCCTTTGAGGTCTCTCAACAAGCAACCAAGTTTCATTCTCAATCAAGGCATCATACTCATCCAACATAGCTTTATACCATTCTTTGGAGTTCAATGCATCTTCAACATTAGACGGTTCTTCAAAACTAGATAAAGCATAAGAAGTGGATGAGATACCCTCAACTTGCTATCCTTTGCCTTGATATGTGAGCCTTGATGGCTCCACTTTTGCCCTTGAAGATCTCCTTGGTGTGATAGGTGGGTTTGGTGCTTGCTCCTCCATGAGCTCCTCCTCAAAACCAAGATCTTGCTCCTCGGCCATCTTCTTCTTGATTGTTGGAGCACTTGAGCCTTCTTCAAGCATATGCATATGATGTTCATCTAAGATGACATCCCTTGAAACAACAAATTTGTTCAAGGATGGGAGATAGACTTTGTAGCCCTTGCTTGAGCTTGCATATCCAAGCATGATCCCTCTTGTGGAAGATGGATCCTCCTTGGTTCTTGTTTCCAATGGCACATGCACATAACATATACACCCAAAAACTTTCAAGTGATTAAGATTGGGTTTCTTTCCATACAACATCTCATAAGGAGTTTTGCCTTCAATTGCTTTGCAAGACACCCTATTCATCAAGTAGTTTGCACATACAAGAGACTCACCCCAAAAGGATTTGGGCAAACAAGCATCTAATCTTAAAGCCTTAGAACATTCACATAATGTTCTATTCCTTCTTTCAGAAACTCCATTTTGTTGAGGAGTGTAAGGACAAGAAGTCTCTTTCTTGATCCCTTCCTCCTCACAAAAGGCCTTGAACTCATTGGAGATGAATTCTCCACCATTGTCACTTCTAAGAATCTTGATGCTATGATTATGATGCTTTTCCACAAACAACTTGAACTTTACAAAAGTATCAAATACTTGAGACTTGAAGGAAAGTAAGAACACCCAACAATATCTTGAGTAGTCATCAATGAAGGTTAAAAACATGGATGAACCTCCATTAGATTTGGTGCTAGCAATGTGCACATCCGAGTGTATGAGTTCAAGAGAATGAGATGACTTTGTGATGGAGTTAGGAAACACCTTCTTATGTGCCTTGGATAAGGCACAAGCTTCACAAACCTTGTCTTCCTTCCCAATAGACCTTGGTAGGCCTAAAGCATACTCCTCCTTGATCATAGTCTCCATGGAACCCGAGTTGACATGTCCAAGTCTTTTGTGCCATAAAGTAAAAGTAGATATCTTGCTCTTCTCGGCCAACATGACAACATTAGTATCCACAAATGCATCCAACTTATAAAGTTTGCCAAGTCTAGTGCCCTTAGCCACTATCTTACCCTTCTTCTTGATGAAACATTCATTTGAAGCAAAGTCAACATTGAAACCATTGTCTACCATTTGGCCAACACTTAGTAGATTCTTTGTTATTGTAGGAATGTACAAAACACCTTCTATGTTGATCTTTTTGGAAGATCCTAAGCAAAGGGGAATGCTACCAACTCCTTCAATCTTACAAGCTTCATCATTTGCTGTATAGATAGATTTTATAGGTCCATCATAAGATAAGAGAGAAGAGAAAAACTCCCTTTTACTAGTCACGTGTGAACTAGCACCCAAGTCAATCCACCAAGGATCTTCTCCTTTGAAGCTTGTTGAAGAAAATATGGACATCATGAGAGAGTCCTCATGTGAACTCTCCTCCTCCTCCTCTTTGCTCATGTTGGCTTGGCTTTGATCTTGCTTCCTCTTAAAGCATTCCGAGGCATAATGCCCCATCTTGCTACAATAGTAGCACTTCACCTTTGATTTGTCTTTCTTGACTTTGGTGGTTGATGGAGATGCCTTTGAGGGTCCTTCTTGATCCTCAAGCTTTGTAGACTTCTTGAATGTTGATCCTTTGCCTTTGGACTTGCCTTTGCCTTTGGTGAAGAGAGCTTGGTCATCTCCACCTTGGATGGAAAGCCTATCCATCCTCTCTTGCATTTGGCTCCTTCTTGATTCCTCGGCCATGAGTGTGCCTTGGAGTTCTTCAAGTATGGGTAGCTTACCCATAATTGCATATCCCTGAACCAAATTGTCAAATTCAAAGCTTAGTCCATTCAATATGAGTTGAACAAGCTCTTCATCCTTGATAGGGTCACCTATAAAGGCTAGCTCTTTGTTCAATTCCTTTACTCTTAGGACAAAAGTATGTGCACTCTCTCCTTTCTTTTGATAGCTTCTATAGATTTGATTCTTCAAAGCTAACATTCTAGTTTGGTTCTTGGATTCATAGACCTTTTGCAAAGTCTCCCAAGAATCTTGATCTGAAGTGCAATCTCCTACCTCTCTTAAGAGTTCATTTGCAACATTCATTTTTATGCAATGTAGTGCAACATTGCACCTCTTGATGTATTTGGCTTTTTCTTGAGGATGAATAGGTTCACCCTCCTTACCATTTACAATTTCCATCAGATCTTGCATGATCATGATAGATTCCATTCTAACTTTCCATATGGAATAGTTAGTTTTGTTGAGCCTTTCATTAGTATCCAAAAGATATGCATTTATAGATGCCATCTAGTCTCCTAATCAAGGACTTGACACAAATGAAGGTTACTTCTATTGATTTGATTGAAGGTCTACCTTATCCCACTTCTTAGGGACCTGAAAAGATCAGTAATAGACTTCCTATAAAGATCTAAGAATGATCTCTAACAAAATCAAATCATAGAATACTAGAAACAATGCACTTGCTTGATTGAAGTAGAGAATACTAGTAGAATTGCCCCTCTTTCTATAAAGAACATTAAAGCTTCCAAATGATCTGATCAAGAGTGAATTTCAGCAACCTAATATACTTCCAAAATCACTTGTAAAAGATCTAAATGGAACTTAATGAGGATGCAACACAATCTACTATCCAATCACAAGCAAAAAATGATCAAAATTGATGAAAAATTGATCTAATTTGGTGCATAAGTCAAGCAATGGTTGGACTGAACCTAAATCACTTTAGGAGGTGCCTACTACACCTTAGAACAGCCTTGAAGAGTCCCCAAAACTCTGATCTTCCCTCTCCTTGAATGCTAGAAAGCCTCCTCTATGAAATCACCTCCAAAACTCGCTTAGAAATCAATGCTTGGAGCAAGCAAAACTTGCTATCTTGGTAATGTGAATTGAATTCAACTTTGCCTCTGGTTTTAGACACCTAAACACCTGCAAATGAAGTCACACAAGACCAATCTCCAATGTATTTGACTCACTTTGAGTTCTAGAATCAATACTAGATGCTAAGATCCAATCTACACAAGATTTAGATCAAAAATTGTGATCAAATTGAATGAAAACCAAGGATTTAGATCATTTCAGCCTTTAGGCTCTGATACCATGTAAAAATTACAGCAAATAAGGATCCTAAAACACTTGAAATGATGAGGGAAACAATAGCTTATGATTTCATAAGATTAGCACAAGTTTAACCATCAAAATCCATCAAAAATCTATGCTTGAACCTCACTAAATGGCCCAAATTCTTGAAGAAGGCTTCACACGTGTGAAAGTACGGCCTCCCACAGTCTGAGTACTGTACACCAGACCTACATTCAATCCTATAATCATTAGTAATCACAAGTACTCAAACAATTATGAACATAGAGAGCAATTGCACCATTATGAGAGAAAAAACATGAAATTGCTTGATTGATTTTGGTGAGATATCATCACCTATATATACATGATCCATCACGGTTTTGGGCAGGTATGAGTAGCCCTAAACCTATCCCTAATGCTAATTTTGGTGGATCTTTCATCCCTACCAAGTTAGGGTTGGAATTTTGGAGATCCCTCAACAATGCAAAAATTACCAAAAATAGCTCCTATTTTTTCTCCCTCGTATCTAAGCATAATTTGGACTCATTCCAAAGGTTCTAACACTTAGGTCTACTTGAGAACATCCTTATGAATGGAATCCTATGCTATTTGGCACGTGTGACAAGCCACATCATGACCATCTAACTATTTACAAGTCATATGACCAAAACTAGTCAAGCTAGAATTGTGAATTGAGCATCGCCCTGGCCATCTCAAAAATAGATCTGTTCTTTTGTTCTGCAACTCCGTTTTGATGTGGTGAGTAAGGTGTTTTAGTTTGCCTCTTGATCCCTTGATCTTTGCAAAAATCAATAAATTCTGTCGAAAAATACTCGCCACCTCCATCAGATCTCAAAGTCTTGATGCAACATTTTGTTTGTTTTTCAACTAATGCCTTGAATTTTTTGAATTTAGCAAAAGCATCTGATTTTTTGCTTATGAAATAAATCCAAATGCATCTGCTATAATCATCAATGAAGGTAATAAAGTAATAGTAGCCACTAAGAGATCTATTCTACATGGGTCCACATAGATCACTGTGGACAAGATCTAGGATGCCACTGACTCTCCTTGTTCCACTTTTGAAAAATCTTTCTCTGCGTTGTTTTCCCAAAATACAACCTTCACATATTTTTCTATCAAAAGAAATATTAGGCAATCCAATAACTAGATTACCTCTTTTGAGAATCTGTAGACTTTGATCACTAATATGACCAAATTGTTGATGCCAAAAATCACTCCGACTATCAGCAATGCTTACAATAGCTTGAGGAAAAGATCTCGCATTCAATTTGTAGACTCGATTCCCATTGACTCTAGCTCCTGTAGCAATCCCTTTGTAGTAATTCTTGATGTCCTTGACAAGACATTTGTCATTATCAAACTCCACCTTGAGTTGTTGATCAGCCATTGTCCCAACTGATAGTAGATTGTTGGCTAAACCAGGTACATATTGCACGTTGTTTATCCGTTTTATCATCCCATTGGCTAGCTTCATGGGTACCACTCCAAATCCTTTAATAGATAGTAATTGGCCATCGGTTTGTCCAACTTCATCACCATTGTGAGTTTCCTTGAGTTCTAAAAACCACTCTTTCCTTGAAGTCATGTGCTTGGATGCACCACTATCAATGTACCAGGTATCCTTAGCTTCATCACTTGTCATTAATGCTATAATGAACAAGCTTGAACTCTCACCTGTATCATCTTCATATTGATTGTCATTGTATTGATGTTGATCAGCATAATTGTCCACTTGCCATTTGTCTTTTCTTTGTTCTATCTCTTTCTATTTATTGAAGCATTCATGCTCCCAATGGCCAGGTTTGTTGCAGTATCTACAATTTCCAAGTTTTTTGTTTGGAATAGTCGCGTCCTTGACCTCGGCCTTGATTTCAATTGCCTCGATTCAAACTATCATTGACTTGCTCATGAAATTGTTGAAATGATCCTCGGCTTGAGTTTCCTCCTCTCGATTGATACCTTCCACGTCCAAATCTTCCGCCTCATCCTCTAATTGCAAGAGCTTGATCATAGCCCCTATTACGATGATTCAAGTTCTTCCTGCAAAAGCAATCCACCTAGTTCATCATAGGTTGGAAGATTTTCTCTTGTGGATATACTCGTCACAAACATCTGATGTGACTCACTCAAACTATTCAATGTCAATTGCACGATCTCATGGTCATGTACTCACTCTCCAACTGTTGCTAATTGGTCACGAATCTCTTTGATCTTCAGTATGTGATCGATGTCGAAAAGAGGTGTGCAGAAGATAGGTCAAACTCAAAAAGAAACGAACTCGAATACAAACGAATGAAATTAATTTGAGTATCTATAAAGAAACCTTTTTGTGCATGGCGGAATAAACTATCTTCCTCTTTCACAATGCATGACTACGCCTATCAATTTCAAACAAAACAATAGTGATAGAAATTACGTTTGAGCTTATAGTAACTAACTTTGAAATTATCAGTACTACAGTGATTATGTAGCCAAACAATAAAGCATTGAATTATCAGACAAATAATCTGTCGTGAATTATTTGCGAATTACAAGACAAATAATTAATCGCGAAGAACTCCAAAAAATGCATACATTCTGAGACGAAACTAAATGCAATAAAAGATAGTATTGATTCAGTATGAAAATGTAACAGAAGTAAATGAGTATAATAAGTTGCGGATCAAAGTCGCGTACTCTATGTTATCTTTGAGTGGCTAAAATGAAAATTTTAATTAAGCGCAATGGAATGCTCAGGAGTGTTCAAGCTCGCAGGCTTGAGAGCGAGAGAGAGAGAGAGAGAGAGAGAGAGAGAGAGAGAGAGAGAGAGAGAGAGAGAGAGAGAGAGAGAGAGAGAGAGAGAGAGAGAGAGAGAGAGAGAGAGAGAGAGAGAGAGAGAGAGAGAGAGAGAGAGAGAGAGAGCTAACTATTCAAATGCTTCTTTTGATTGATAACTTGATAATAAAACTGTATGAATATGAACAACTATTTATACTAAAAAATTAGGTCGTCAATTGCGATCGGGTGATCCGCTGACATCCATCCGGTTCCTTATCATTGATTGCTGATAAGCGGTGAAATTGGCTATAAATAGTCTGTCTGCATAAATGAACCGAAACTATCACTTTGCAGAAATGAACTAATACAGCCACAGACGACACTGTCGCAAAAAGGTGACAGTGTCGGGATTTTGCGAAAAACCCAAAAAAGATGACAGTTCCCTTAAATCTCATCATCTACTGTCATATCTTGTGTTCTACAGTACTGCAATCTAACCTCTTCGTTGAGAACTTTGCTTCTGATGAAATGATACTTCAGTTCAATGTGCTTACTCCTAGAATGAAATCTAGGGTTGGCTACTAGAGCAATGGCACTTTGATTATCACAAAATAATGTCGTCGGAGCATATTGATTCAGACCGATATCTAAGAGCAAGTTCTTCAACCAAATTGCTTCCTTTGTAGCTTGAGAGGCTGTGATATGCTCTGATTCAGTGGAAGATAGAGCTATCGAGTGGATTTATGAGTGTCTACATCTCCTGCCCAACTTGCATCTGTGTAACCACTGAGTAACTTGAGATTGTCATTGCCAACTGCTCCATAACAAATGCAAAAGTCCATAGTATCTTGAAGATATCTCATGACTCTGATAAGAGCCTTCCAATGTGTTATACCAGGATTAGTTATAAACTAACTGAGAGAGCTGACTGCAAAAGCTATGTCTGGCCTGGTACAGATCATGGCGTACATAAGAGATCCTATAATAGAATGGTAAGGATACTCATGCATCTGCTGCTTCTCATAAAATGTTTAGGGACATTGGTCCTTTGACAATTTGAGTCCTGATTCCATTGGTGAGAGAGCTAACTTGCAATTCATCATATCATATCTGACTAACTTGTTGTAGATGTACCTCTGTTGTGTAATGTAGACCAACTTCTATTGTGTAATGTAGACCAACTTCTGTTTTCTGTCTCTATGGATTTGTATACCAAGACAGAAATGAGCTTCGCCCAGATCAGTCATGTCGAATTTGGAAGATAGCATTGTCTTGTCCTCTTTTATCAGATCGGTACTATCGCTGAAAAGCAATGTATCCTCCACATATAAATTGATAATGATAAAAGATTGTTGCACTACTTTGAAGTAAATGTTTGAATCTGAAGAGCTAGGTGTGTAGTCGTGGTCAATAAGAAAAGTATTGATCCTTTGAAACCATGCTCGAGCAAATTGCTTCAAGCCATAAAGTACCTTATGGAGTTTACACACGTGATTATATTTACCCTCGATAATATAACCTTCGAGTTGCACCATGTAAATGTTTCCTTCAATAACTCCATTGAGATATGTTGTCTGTACATCCATTTGATGTATTTCCAAATCTGCTGCAGCAGCAACTGATAGCAAAAGTCTATTACAAGAATGCTTGACTACTGGACTGAAGGTCTTAGTGTAATCAACGTTGTATACCTGAGAAAATCCTCTAGCGACAAGTCGTGCCTTTCTCCTGTTGATGCTTCCATCTACATTGTACTT
Organism: Diphasiastrum complanatum; assembly: GCA_029204225.1. NCBI lineage: Eukaryota > Viridiplantae > Streptophyta > Lycopodiopsida > Lycopodiales > Lycopodiaceae > Diphasiastrum > Diphasiastrum complanatum. The sequence goes on along the minus strand of CM055096.1, from coordinate 33,363,599 downwards.
GACGTTGAAAATCCATTTGCAATCAACTACGTTTTTGCTAGCAGGTAATTCGACAATTGTCCATGTCTGGTTCTTGATAAGAGATGAATACTCTTTATCCATAGCTTCTTTCTAGAGATCTGAATCAGGCTGATTGAGTGCCTCTTGGACAGTCTACAGAGACGTTGATATACCTCTCAGGTGGTCTGCTAGTCCTTGATGATCTTTTGGTTAATAGAGGAAGTTGATCATTTCGATCATATTGTAGTTGTTGATCTGCAAATCATCATCTTCTGATTCGTCGTTGATTTGTTGTTCATCAAAAGTAGAAGAGCTTGGACCTTCAATAGGAATAGTCGCCTACGGAATAGAAAATTTCAATGCGTCAGGAGAATCTGATGGGTCGGCTACGTGGGGACTGCCCTTTCCTTTGAGGTCTTGAAACTGATCTTTGATGAAAGTGATATCCCAGCTAGTGAATATCTTTGACTCGATGGGATCAAACAACTTGTAGGCTTGATCTGAAGTAGTGTAGCTGATGAAAACACATTTGATACTCTAGAAGTTGAGTTTCTTCTTGAGATCACAATGTATCTGCACAAAAGCAGTACATCCAAAAAAATCATAAGTTTGATAAAGAAGGTTTGGTACATGTCCAAACTTTGAATGGTATTTTGTCTGAGAGTCCTTTAATAGGACATTTGTTCTGAATATAGGTTGCTATTGAGATAGCTTCAACCTAGAAGCACTTCGGAAGTGTCGCATGTGATAACATGCACTTTGCCCGATTCCACTAAGATTATGTTCTTTCTCTCAGCAAGACCATTTGACTGAGGCAAATAGGAGGTAATGTATTATTGCTCAATGTCGTTGTTAAGGCAATACTCCATGAATTTGGTGGACATGTATTCTCCCCCGTTATCTGACCTCAGTGCTTTGATTCGTTTGCCAAATTGATTCTCAGCATGCTCTTTGAATTGTCTGAATTTTATGAGAGTTTTTAATATCTGTTTAATGAAATAAACAACTGTTTTTCTGGAGAATTTGTCAATAAAGGTAATGAAAGGCTTTGCATCTAGAAATGAAGGAGTTTTCATAGGTCCACATATATATGTATGAACAATATCTAACAGATCTTTTGCTACATGCCTATGGTTTGATCTAAAAGGAATCCTAATCTGCTTTCCAAAGATGCAGCTATGACAACCAGGGAGACTGATCTTACCAGATGGATAGTCGAGATCAAGAACCATGGATTGTTTGGACATGTTCAAAACAGATGCATAATGCAAGTGTCCTAAGCGATGATGCCATAGTAGTACTTTATTGACTAGAACGGAGGTTATCAAGGCTTGACTAGACTCGGAATAACAATGTGCCAATCTATATAAGTAACCATGTCTCTTGCTGAGTGCAAGTATCTTATTACTCCTATCAATAATTTTGCATTGATCAGATTTGAATTCTACCTTATGATCTAAATCTGTAATTCTACTTATTGATAACAGATTTGTAGAGAGTTTAGGAACATATAAGACCTTTGATAGTAATTTGAATTGATCATGCTGGAATCACAATCTTACAGTATCTTCTCCTTCAATAGTGTGAATGCTATTGTCACCAAGATGAACAAATTTCTTCGTGTTGTAAGGCATGTAGGAGTTGAAGATCTCACGTTGATTGGTCATGTGTTGTGTAGCTCCAGAATCCAGAAACCATGAATCATCCAAAAATGTGCTTTGATTTTTTACCATGAATGCGCCTTCGTCTACTTCGACCAAGGGAGATGATGAAACTGTGTTTGCTTGTTGATCAGGTTGCTTGGCTGCATTCTTCGCTTGGAAAATTTGGCAATCCTTGATCTCATGGTTATTGCGCTTGCAATACCTACAAAACATCTTCTTCTTCAACTGTGGATCTGATGCTTGACTTTGAGTCTATTTCTGATTCGTTGCAGCCTTCTTGGAGCTTTTCTGCTTCTATCTCTTAGAGCCTTTGTTGACATATAGAGCTTGAGAGGAAGAAGTAGACAGAGTGTCTTGACTTCTTCTAATGTCTTCTTGCAGCAACATAGTGATAACTCTAGTAAGAGTTAAATCTGAGTGTGTCGATATGATCATCACCCAGTTCTCATATGTAGAAAACAAGCTTGAAAGCAATGTCATGATTGTGTCTTGATCGTCTATGACTGACCCAAAAGTGGCCATCTGTTGCAAGAGACTCTTAAATTGGTTAATGTGACTCTGAAGAGAATCACCAGTAGACATCTTGAATGTGAAGAATTTCCTTCGTAGATGTAACTTAGTAGCTACGTCCCTCACGTCATATAGTGAGTTCAGAATGTCCCAAACGTCTCTTGACGTTTTAGCTTCAGCTATGTGTCCAATCTATGTATCTAATATATTGAGGATAATAAGCGCGAAAGCTTTACCATCCTTTGATTTCCACTTTGAGTCGTCATCTTCATGTTTTACTCTTGTACCTATAACAACATCCCATAACTCATTGGCGATTAGCAAGGTCTTCATCTTAAATTTTCACAAATGATAATTGGATCCATTCAGCTTGTTTGCGATAAGACCAGCTTTACTTTGAGAATGCATCTAATACCATGTCGGAAAGAAGTGTGCAGAAGATAGATCGAACTCGAATAGAAACGAATGAAATTAATTTGAGTGTCTAGAAAGAAAACTTTTCGTGCATGGAAAAATAAACTATCTTCCTATTTTATAATGCTTGACTACGCCTATCAATTTCAAACAAAACAATAGCGATAGAAATTACGTTTGAGCTTATAGTAACTAACTTTGAAATCATCAGTACTACAGTGATTACGTAGCCAAACAATAAAACATTGAATTATCAAACAAATAATCTGTTGCGAATTATTTGCGAATTACAAGACAAATAATTAGTCACGAAGAACTCCAGAAAACACATACATTCTGAGACGAAATAGAACGCAATAAAAGACAATATTGATTCAGTTTTGAAAACATAACAGAAGTAAATGAGTACAATTAGTTGCGGATCAAAGCCGCGTACTCTATGCTATCTCTGAGCGGCTAAAATGAAAGTCTGAATTAAGCACAATGCTGATAAGCAGTAACACAGTAACAATCTCTAGAACAACTCTAAGAAGTGAGCTAAAAAGCTCAAGAGTGTTCAAGCTTGCAAGCTTGTGAGAGAGAGAGAGCTAACTATTCAAATGCTTCTTCTGATTGATAACTTGATAATAAAACTGTATGAATATGAACAACTATTTATACTAAGAAATTAGGTCGTCAATTGCGATCGGGTGATCCGCTGACATCCATTCAGACAGTAAAAGGATGAAGTAAAAACAATCTGATTGAACAAACAATATGTAAGACACTCAGAGATTGAAGACAAGAACTGAAACACTTCTCATTAAGACAAAACAATATTCAGGATGATCAAAGGCGTACAAAAGCTACTAACATGTATAAATTGCTCTTATCTTGCATGACTTGACTTAAAAACTTAGGCGCACTACTTGCTTATTGATGGCAAAAAGATCTTTTGGTCCTAAGGCATTGAGAATGATTACAAGTGTTTTACTATGATACCTAATCCATCCTACAGTAGATAAAATTATAGATCTTAAACTTGTATGTATAGAGTAGAAAATTGTCAACATCGTCCTTGGATTGAATTCGAATTGTGACCTGGGTCAAAAATAGTCGCCATGGTCAAAAGAGCCACAAGGGTCAAAATAAACCTTCAGTCAAAAATAAACCATGGATCGAAATAGTTTAGATCTAGTTTGATTCGTCGATCCAACTTTAAAACTCAAGAAAGCCTCAAGAATGAAGACATGGTCGAAAATGTTCTTTGGTGATCCAAGCCAAAGATCGATCTTGATTTCGATTCTCAATTTCAATCTTCTGTTCAAAATTGTTGTCTTTAAAATTTCCAAGTATTTTACAATTTCAAGATGCTCATTTAAAGGTGAAATATCCACTTGATTCTTGAAATCTAGCAACTTTAGCTCTACTTTGTAAAATACTCAATAGCCACAAAAATTTATCAAGCTTGACTTCCACGTGCCGCTAGATGAATGGGACCAATGTAAATAGGTCCTGAGTTTTTAATGGCATGATGGGACAAATGTAATCAAGTCCTCATTTTTTGAATGACATTTCACCAAAATAGATGATGTGGCATCATGTCAACCTCATGTGGCTTGGTTGCCCTTCGACACATGACACAATGTTTCACAAAATCTTTATGCAATGTCAGCCTCTGAAGAATTTTTCATTTGGTAGCTTCTGTTGCAAAGTGTCCACCTCTGACTCCCTCATGAGTGGCACTAATGATTGGGATAATCTCATGACTGATCAAACAACATCGAAGCATGTGACCAATTCCCATTTTGTGTAATTGTCCCACAACAACAACAAGAGCTAGCAAGTGATTCATATGGTAGTGTGGGGTTAGTTCACAAGTACATCAGTTGCTGATAATCTACAAAGAATATTAAGGGGTTTGCACGTAGATAATGGTAATACTTACAAATGCTAAATATCATGGCAAGGGGTCTCATGCTCAATTATGGTATAGTTCATTCTGGCAGGAAGTTGCCAATTGGCAAGGCATATAGAGTAATCCTTTTTTATATCCACCATCGAATTAAGTCAACACACTCCCAATGCATATTTCTATGTATCAGTATAGACATGAAATTTGATCTTCCACTTGGGCGCTCTAACGATGGCCGTGTTTGTTATCTTTTGAAAAGCTTCTAGGGCGTTAGGCGTCCACTTTACATTGATTGTTAATCTACACATCAACTTTGGCTAGCTCTCTGAAATACACTAGGAACCTTTGGTAATAGTTCTCATGACCCAATGTAGCAAACAATCTTTATCAAGTGCATCTTTAACATGGTGTTGATCTTTTAGTAAAGATTTGGTACTTGGGAATGACATGCCTTTAACATTATGTCATGCCTTACCCACATCTAGTATTTTCATAGGACTGAAAACTTGAGGTTGAGTGGTCACAACAATTGTCAGAAATTTTCTGGAAAAATACTCGATTTATATCGTTGAATACTGCCTATCTGCTACGATACATGATGAAGCTCAAGCTAATTTTGCTACGATCCAAATCTTCTGCTATCATATCATTTTGAGAAAACAAATCTTGTGCTCGATGCTACTATCTGTGACGTAATCTTGCTTCCTTTTACGGTGAAAATTTCATATTTCATAACAGAGACCTCAGACGAGTAAGGAAGGTAATTATAATAGTGTGGAAAAGCATATTGTATGTTGTGGTAATGTCAGACGATAGGTGCCTGGCAGCGGTTGCTGATCTGTTGCAGTTTGTTGTTTACAGTCTGTCTATTTTAGTCCTGTTTCTCGATCTTTGGAAAGTGGTCTTCTCGAGTCCACGTATCCAACAACCATAGTACGTGCGTGCGTAAAGCTGAGGTCTGGGGCCAACTGGCCAAGCAAGTCTTGAACAATATCAGAGCGTGTACTTGATTCTGTTATGTTGATGCACTGGCTATCTGTCCTTTCGCTTTTTGGTTCAACTCTCAAGACATGTTGATCATTGTAGATATGAACAGCAAGGCCGGAGTGTGTCCTTGAAGCTTTTGGTTCTTGTGGTTTTATTATTATGAGATTCCACCTTGTTATGGTGTCGATCTCTTCATGGGAGTCAGTGAGTCATGACGGATTAAGGAAGGCCACCAATTTGTGATTTACATTCTTTAGCCAGCGCGTACCAGTTGCAAAGGTTTACGATAAGTTTTTTGTTGTCTTGCTTAACGCAGTAACAGCTTGCACGTTGCAAACCAAACCATTGGAAATATGTTACATGTGAAGGGCTGTCACCGAAATAAACCAAACGTTGTATTGTAAGTGCATGCCAAGAGCATCGCTTGCGGCTTCACTGTTTCTCGCTTTGTTGACTCCAGGAATGGCATGCAAGTAAAATATATGCCCATGCCCTTCGAAGCACTTGGAAAAAACCAAGCCGTTGTAGATTGTAGTTTTTCGGGTTCAGTGTATTGGGAGGTTGATTACTTGGTCGTCAGCTTTGTCTGGAACATTTGCACAGGTAATTGCTCTGGCTATGAATTCTTGACATGCTTCACGGTAATACTTTCTATACACTTACGGAAATATTGATTTATAATAGCCTTAATCTTAGAACCTAAGTTCTCCAATTCTCCTCTATGGAGTACTTTGGTTTCGACAAGGCCTGTACTTTGGATGTGTGTTACTGTCTCCTTTTGCTTGGATGTCATTTGGCCCATTCATTGCTGTCTTTTGCTTGCCGTCGTTTTAAATATTTTCTTCCTTGCTGGGAGGGTCTTTCCAGTGTCCATCTCTTTCGATGTATGTTATATTCCTTACTGACGTTGATGTCTTCTAAACCTGTGCCTTCAGTGAACATTGCTGAAGCTCGCCGTTAAGGATCCTTGAAAAATTCTTTGATTTCGTTGACAAAATTTCGCAACAGCGAGTTAAAAGAGTGGCTGTCTAGGTTATTGCTGAATACGGAACTTTTATCTGCATTTCTTTTTCACAGCAGCTTCAATCGGAGGAAAAAGAACTTCCATATGTTTTCACGTTACCGGCTTAAATTATGAAGGTCGTGGCTTATTCAGCACATCTGGCAGTCTTTGGACGTTAGCGCCGATTTTGCACGGTGATTAAGCTATTTACGACTAGCTGCCATGCAAGCGAAATTCCCAATGGAAAGATTGGGTATCCGACGATGTTCTTCACAGCTGTTGATACTGGTCTGCAATATATCTATGGTGTGGCTCTTCAACGCTTGTCAAGGTACTGAAGAAGTCAGAGCTCACCAGGATGTGAACCCCTACCTTGAAAAGAAACTACTCAATGTATCCCTGACTGGCGATTATGGCAACAATGCAAGGGTCATGAACTGTACCAGGATTGGTTTGAATGGAGAGCCTATCTTGCAAATTTCCAAGGTAAGGCAGAGCTGGAAAACATTTATCTTGTTTATTTTGCCTTTCATGTTATTTTACAGGCAATACTTCCAATCATGTCAGATACTGGTTCAAAGTTTGTGGCAAGCTCGACATATCTGCAAGTGAATAGTGATTTCATTGTCCAACTTATCGTTGTGTAGCGTTATCAAATATTCCGACTACAGTGACCTGGTCTCCGACATCTTTCTCCTTTTCTACCTATGCCATCTTTACCAATAATTGAAAGTCCTTGAGTGTGATGTATATTCCTTTGAGTATTGATGAGTTGACATCAGATTAAAAGATGCGAGCTCCAAAAAACCATTGCCACTCCAACCTTCTGACCTAAATCCATCAAGCTCAGATAAGATCCCATCACATTAACAGACAGGCAATTTCATATTGCCTGAGTCCAGTTCATAGGATGAAGACCAGATTTTTATCTTATGCAAGGCTTGAACCTTGGGTGAGATAGGAATCGGGTGATTGCCATCTTTCGATGATCAAATTTGACTTCTACATTCACAATGACGGCTGCCACTTTTCTGGTATACTCAGGTGAATGGTTTTGGGACTAGCAATTTAATCTGCATTTTCAACTCGTGACCACATTTTTCATATACAGCGTGAGGCGTGAGTCGTGACACACGCAAACTTGTTAGAACTTAGTGCTAGCCTTCCATCATAACTTGGTCTCTTTCATCTACAGAGAAGTGATAGAAATTATTGCATTGTTTTTATGCATATGATTTCACCTACTCGTGAGTGATGGAGTATGTTTATCATCAGACATTGCTGATTCAATGATGGCATTGGTGTTCTAAGTTGTGTTGGGTAGGCTCAAAATGTTAACGATTATGCATCAGTTTTTTTGTGTTTGGATAGGTAACATGCAAGTGTGATTGTCCAACGTCTCCAACTGATTAGTCTTGAACTTTCAATTTCTAGAAGAGACTTGTTTGATCTAGCTGGTATCAACTAAATGTTTGCTACCTGCCTATCCATGTTCCTAACGGCACTCAATAGTCCTTACAACATCCTTTTCTTACTTCAGCACCTTTGAAAATGTCTGTTTTTTTAACAATTTGTTATTCAACCTATTGCCTTGTGCAAATGCATAATGCACTTTGGTCTCCATGATTCAAAATTGCTAATATAGACCATGTCATTACTAGTTCTTTCTCTAGACATTGGCAGTACATGTATCAAGTATGGAAGAGCGCATCTGGCATTAGATATGAAAACATTGCTTATTTGTGACTTCTTGGCCCAACTCTTCAAAGTCGGGGATGGGTAACTTTTCCGACATGCAACAAAAACATTAACAAATAAAGTTTAAGCAAACAAGACACATCATGTAAGAAAGTTAAGTCTCAAAGGATATAAAACTACTAATCAGTCATTGTTGTGAAACTTCACTATTTAGTTCACTCTCGTGATGATGATTGGTCAATATTCAATGAAGTGTGTTCAAATCTGGTTCCCTAGAGGCTAGGGTCAGCATTGACTACCAATAACAACCTTCATCAGACCATAAACATCTTTCTTCACTTATTGGGAATTCGTAAAAGGGCATGGCATGCATGCAACTTCTTGTGAAATGTATCTCTCAGTTGCCACATATTCAAGTTAGTATGGGAGAAAGTATGCCCTTTATTTGATATTGTGTTCATGTCGTTTTCGTGCTAGTTAGTAATGTATGCTATGCAATGAGGGGTTCATGCAGTAATTTTTTGTAAAGTATGGATTTTCTGAAGCTTACGGTTTTTCGTTCATACTTTACAGGTACTTCCAAGCGGTCAATTTTTTTGTTATAATTGTCTTTCACGGAGGAAGCATGCTACTTTTGGACACAATCCAAGGTAATTGAGTGGCATACTTGGTTATAGCAAGGTGTTATGAACAACCACTTAGGCCTTGGTTCTACATTTTATTATTTGTCATGTGTATCTTGTGTTACTAAGTTTCGGTGTTTTGGACCCATCATTTATTAGTGGCATTCAATAAACATATTGATTGATAAGTTGAGAAGTTATTGGGACCTTTAAGAAAGTGCCAATTTTATCTCTAATTAGGCCAACTTGAGATCTTATATGGGTATATATGTCTTGACTCTCATTCTATTTGAATTTGCTCAAGAGTACGCTTTCATCGCACATATATTCATATAGTAGTGTATGTGAGTAGCTCATTGTTGTCCTGCAGTTCTACATCCATCAGATTAGTATAGTCTCCTAAGATTTTGTTGGTGGGCTTGTGTGATCTTGGTCATTATTTGGTATGCTATTGAAGCACTTTCGAAGTATGGAGATGATGGACGCTACCATTTTGGTATGCGACTGTACAAATATTTACACAACAAATGAATGAATCATGATTAGCAATGAGATAAGGGATGGAGAGTCTAGGAATCCAACATCCCCCCTTAATCTGGATCCTTGAATGCCTTGACTTTCAGATTCAAGATAGCATAGAATTCCTGTGTGCTTCCTGAGTCAACCCTTTTGTATGCCATGTACTAGGTTTTGCGAAATTTCAGACTTACCTCCTTGTTGTCATGTGCCAACCTTAGCATTAAAACATCTAATTCATTCATGAACATCATATTACAATGAAAATGCAAGAAATCAAAAAAATACTCAAGAAATCAAGAAAATAGATAAACATAGCAAACCTTTACCAAAATAGGCAAAGTAAGGACTTTTATTCATCATTAGTGATCATTCATAAGATAGGCCTATTGCTAGAGCATGATCTAAGCTCTCATGTGATTGTAGGCACATGAACCACCATTCCATTCAAGAAAGTTCTCAAAGAGAACCTTCAAGAACACAAGAAAGCACTTAGAATTTGAAATTATCAAAGTGAACAATGGCCTCCAAATTTAGCACGACCTCAACTATTTATAGTGGTCATTTGTGCCTCTTCTATAAGTTTGGGGCCTTATTAAGCTAAATTGGGCCTCACAACCATTATTACAATTCTGCTAATGCCAAATCAATTCTTTATTCACAGATACTGAACTGCTTAAAGCATGATCAGTCGCAGAGTAACAATGAGTAAGCCTATAGAGATTATCCTTGCCTCTTTTCGAGTGCAAGAACTCTCTTACATTTATCAAGAATCTTACATGAATCTACCTCAAACTCTACCTTATGTCCTAAACGACAAGCTTGACAATAAGGTCATGACAGCGTCCCAATCTTCGATCACTGAACCTATTGCTGCCATTTGCTCTAACGGAGTCTTGAATTGATTAATATCAGCAGAATCACCTTCTGACATTTTGAGTGAGAAGAATTTTCTCCTCAGATGCAGCTTCGAAGTGACATCTCTCACTTCGTAAAGTGTACTCAATATATCCCAAGCTTCTCTTGAAGATTGGGCTTGTCTGATGTGGCCAATTTGTGTGTCGGAGATGTTAAGGGTGACTAAGGGCGACCATTTCCCATAATTCCTTGGCCATCAGTACGACTTTCATCTTGAATTTCCATAAATGGTAATTTGAACCATCGAGTTTGTCTACCATTAGAGGAGACCGTGATTGCGAATCCATTAGGAGGTTCCAGATGAGTATGTGTAGATAGTAGATTATCTGATTGTGAAACAATTATAACAAGTGTCTACTCTCTGTATCGGAACACTGTATGTTCCTCGGTGCATGGATTTGCATTTATCGGATTCAAACCATCTTCGATAAATCGAAGATCGTTTTACTTGATCCTAGCTTCGAAGCCACTGGGATCGAAACAATCAATTCCGTAGACATGCACAAAATAGATTGATTTACAGTGTAATTGCGGAAGCGAGATAGTGCGGAGCTTAGAGCATTATGATCGACATAGATTATGAATAATTTAATGTACGAATCAGTTCATCTGCATGACTACGACTTTGACAATAAAAGATACAATGCATACGACATGGCACGACAATACTCGAGTTTCTGAAACGAGTTCGACTTAGTCAAACAATGTGTACAAGTTTGAATGCAGTTTCATGCGCGATCTTTCTGATACAATACTTTGTGATAACAGAGAGAAAGATCGAATAATGCGCAAGTGAAAATCGACGTAGCGACAGAGTAACTTAACTGAGTAACTTCTTTGCATGGATTGTTATTGAATATATACACATGGCTAACTGATTAAAAGAATGCTTAATCTGTACTTTTACAAATAGGTTTTAAGACACTACGTGTTGTTAGACGAAATCCGATTCCGTTAGAGATTTTGTCCAGGCGTGATGAAGGTACTTTTGAGTCGGCGAATGTTCGATTCGAGTATTCGAGTCGATGGTGATAGGCGAATAATCGATGATAGCCAAATAGTTGTTGAATAGCCGATAGTTCAAAATTGATGGTGGCACTCGGTTCAATGGTGATTCGATTGTTCGGCTATGTTGACACAATATTGTCATCGAATCCTTTGTATTTCTACAGTTTGTTAGGAAACTAGTGTATTTCTGCAGATATGCTACTATACAAATATTTACACAACAAATGAATGGATCTAGATAGTTACAAGCTAAGATTCACTAAGCTAGAAAGTAGGAAGAGAGAATGCTTAAGGAGGCTAAAGAGGAGCAATCATCATAAACTGAATAAAGGAATACAGTGCTGCCCTACATATACCCTCTCCCTGAATCAAATAGAGGATTCAAAAAAGGGAGGGAAAAGGATTTGGACGGAAAATAGTGCACCCTCCCAATAGGAGGACCCCCACTCCAAATCAACGTGACCAACTCCTAAAAATATGACCAAATAGGGCCCAAGGCCAGTATATTAATAAAAAGGGCCCTTAGGCCTGCTTATGCATAATAACGAATAAAAGAATGGACGCGGCGAATGTAATGAGCCAAGTGCATAACTTAGATTAGCAATGAGATTAGGGATGGAGAGGGCATATGAAACTATTTTGCACTAGAGAGCAAGTGCATCTAGTAGTAAATCCTAATTCTATTGGCAAACTGTGTCTACTCTTGGCATAAAAGCAATAATCCTGCTGGGTGAGATCGATTAATGATTTACACATATAGCTATCATTCTCTACAAGTTAGACAGGATGGAAGTCTATGGTAAGCCTTGACTTCAATTCCGATCATTGCTAGAGAGCAACAATCTCATAATACCTCTCATGCACAATTTTCATGATTTAATATAGATGATAGTACTTGCATGAAATTCTATCTTGTGTTTGAATGATAAAGTGCATGATCTAGTTGTTCTTGTGGTGGATAGGTTGATAAAATCTACATATAATCATCCAGATTTTCAACATTTTTCATCTCATCTTCGTTGTCCATTCAAGCATGGATACATATATTTTGCAAAAATCAACTTCATATTGGCTTGCGCGCTTTGAAGTAATCATATGATTTGATTAGACATGAATCCAACTAAAGATTTGAAGCAAATGAATTGTTGTCTTAATAATAGTTGCTCTACTTATACTACTCTTAAGAACACCCTTCATGGAGAGCTAATCTTTGCTTCTACAACATTCACATCTCCTGTCAAGAGTTTGTTGAATTGCTATGGGTAAATGAGCACATAAGGGCCATCTATGGAAGGTTTTAAGACACACCCACACATGGTTGTGACATATTCTATGTGATTTTCTTAGAGGAACTATAAAGACCCGAAGTTTGTTATGATGCCGATATGCCTCAAGAGGAAGACCTGATTCCACTCCCCACTAGCACTCCTCACCTGATTTCACTCCTCTCTAGCACTCTAAGTGAAACTCTCCATGTCCAAATTCAGCATACTTGACACCAATGTAATACTGGTCAAGTTGAAATGGCTTCCTATGGAAGAAGTGCAAGCTCATGTCTTCTAATTTCATGTCCAAATTTGTGTGGCAGATTGGAGTTGAACCCATGACTTCATGGAGAGGAAAGGTAGTCTAGCCAACTCACTACTTATTGGAGAAGTGTCCTCTAAACCTATCACGTACATTTGACCTATATTATGCAGTTTATCCATTAATTGCGTGTTAATTCATATTGGGCTCAGAAAACCAGACCTGGTCAATTAAGACGCATTGAATGGTTTAGCAGCTTGTGAGTTTCCTCTTGAGAATCTGGAGAAGCAATGCTCCTTTGTAGGGCTTGCAAGACATGCTATTGAATATTTTTTGTTTCTAGTGTTCATTGAAGATTCATTTTCATTGGTTGTTTGCAGTTCAATTGACCTATCATGCATCATATCTTATAGTTTATTTGTTACTTATGAAGCATAATTTAGTGCAAATTGTTTTTGTTATGAATGTCTTATAGATGGCCAGGATCTCGTCGCCTCCTTGTGAGTAAACAATCAGATTGGTATTGTCGATGTACTTGCATTTTCTATAAATTGCGAGTGAAGCCTCAACTTTCCAGTTGCAAGTTGCAATACATTTGGCCTGCTATTGCTCAACCATGGCATACGACTAATCAGACAAATTTGGAGCCAATCCCAGAACAAAAGGTGGGTTTATCGAGCTAGTTTTAGCTTGCATTTCATTAATCTTGAGAATTGCCGAAACATCTTGCAAAATCTTATGTAAATTAGTGATGTGTATTGTTGCAAATGATAAATGGGATGACTAGCTTTGCATGGCAGGTTAAATCACTTTGACAGCTTGTTTCTTTATTTTTAGATGTAATATCAGCTTGTGCCGTCCATTATAATGCACGATAAAATATGTAGTCGGCTGCTTTTATCAGTACATTGGCAAAAACTATCATATAACAAATCATGGAACTTTTGAGTCAATGCTTACGTTGTTTCTTGAAAAGTTTAGATAGGATGAATGGCAGTATAGACCTCGCATTCACATACATATATATCTAAGGAAGCGGGTGGCGCGTCCGAGTACTAGTAAAGAGTGACGGGCAATGGCGAACGTGCATTGATGGCGGATGTGCACGCGCACGTGCGTGCGTGCATGCGTGCCCTAATGGCTTTGTGTATGTGTGTGTGTGTGTTTAGGGAGTGTGTGTGTGGGTTTAGGGAGTGTGTGTGTGTGTGTGGTTGTGGATTAGGATTAGGTTGTAGCTTTAGGCTTTAGGCCTAGGCTGGGTGTGTGTGTGTGTGTTAGGGTTTAGGGTTTAGGGTGTGTGTGTGTGTGTGTGTTTACGGAGTGTGTGTGTGTGTGTGCTGTGTGTGTGTATGGGTATGTGTGTGGGTCTGCGTGTGTTTGTGGGTGTGCGCACTGTGTTGTGTGTATGTGTATTTGTGTGCGTGCTGTGTTTGTGTTTGTGTGCATGTGCATGTGCGGGCGACGATCTAGGTGACGGCAGATGATTTGGATGGCGGTTGATGGTTTAGAAGGAAGTTCTGAACACCTCTCGTCCGAAGTTCTGACCGTTTTTTACTGAATCCGACCAATTTTTTGGCTCGACGGGCCTAGAATCTCAAGATTGCGTTTAGGGTTTCTAGTTTGGACGCACGTTTCGCTGCCAGTATTGAACCATTTGGAGCCCGGTTTAGTCATGCGGATTCGTCTCGACATGCAGCAGAGGACGGAACAAATGGTTTGGTTTACGGACTCCGTTCCGTGACATTGGACCAATTCCGGACAAACGTCGTTGAAATTGAGCTGCAAATGGTCCAGTGGGTTCGTGTCGAGCCCCCGAACCTATGGACACCTCCCGTTCGAAGTTCTGACTGTTTTTTACTGAATCCGACCAATTTATGGCTCGATGGGCCTAGAATCCCAGGACTGCATTTAGGGTTTCTGGTTTGGACGCACGTTGCGCTGTGAGTACTGAACCGTTTGGAGCCCGGTTTAGTCCTGTGGGTTCGTCTCGACGTGCAGCACAGGATGGAACAGACAGTCTGAAAAACGAACTTCGTTCGGCAACACTGAACCAATTCTTGAGGATGCTGAAAAATAGTCCATTTAGTGGGATTCCCCCCGGCAGAAAGGGCGTTTATGGACAAACGACGTCGGAATTGAGCTGCAAATGGTTTTGTGGATTTGTGCCGAGCCCACGAAGCTGTGGACACCTCCCGTCCGAGGTTTTGACTGTTTTCTACTGAATCCGACCAATTCTTGGCTCAACGGGCCTAGAATCCCAGAATTGCGTTTAGGGTTTCTGGTTCGGACGCACGTTTCGTGTGAGTATTGAATCGTTTGGAGTCCGTTTTAGTCCTGTGGGTTCGTCTTGGTGTGCAGCACAAGACGGCACAGACGGCCTAGAAATTGGACTCCGTTCGGCGACATTGGATCAGTTCTCAGAGATGTTGGAAAGCAGTCCATTTAGTGGCATTCCCCCCAACAAAAATGGCGTTTCTGGACAAACGGCATCAAAATTGACCTGCAAATAGTCTTGTGGGTTCGTGTTGAGCCCACGAACCTGTGGACACCTCCCGTCCAAATTTCTGACCGATTTTTACTGAATCCGATCAATTTCTGGCTTAGTGGACCTAGATTCTCAAAATCGTGTTTAGGGTTTCTTGTTCGGACGCATGTTTCGCTATGAGTACTAAACAGTTTGGAGCCTGGTCTAGTCCTGTGGGTTCGTCTCGGCGTGCAGCACAGGACGGAACAATTCGTCTGAAAAACAGACTTCGTTCGGCGACACTGGACCGGTTCTCAGGGATGCTAAAAAGTAGTCCATTTAGTGGCATTCCCCCCCAACAGAAAGGGTGTTTCCAGACAAGCACCGTCAGAATTGAGCTGCAAATGGTCCTATAAGTTTGTGTCGAGCCCACGAACTTGTGGACACCTCCCATCCGAGGTTTTGACTGTTTTTGACTGAATCCGACCAATTCCTGGCTCGATGGGCCTAGAATCCCAGAACTATGTTTAGGGTTTCTGATTTGGACGCACGTTTCACTATGAGTACTGAACCGTTTGGAGTCCAGTTTAGTGCTGTAGGTTTGTATCGGCATGCAGCATAGGACAAAACAGACAGTCTGAAAAACGGACTTCATTCGACAACACTGAACCGGTTCTCGAGGATGCTGAAAAGTAGTCCATTTAGTGGCATCCCCCGGGCAGAAAGGGCGTGTCCAGACAAACAGCGTCGGAATTGAGCTGCAAATGATCTCGTGGGTTCATGTCGAGCCCACGAACCTGTGGAAATCTCCCGTCTGAGGTTTTGACTATGTTTTACTGAATCCGACTGGCTCGACGGGCCTAGAATCCCAGAACAAAAAATCAAAATTATTTGTTTGTTAACAAACCCCACCCTGCCTCACCATCTCCATCTCGATCTCCAACTCAATGACTCATCCTTCACCCTCCCTACCTTGTCTCTTCCAGTCACGGCCCGCCCTGCTCCTCCTTGTCTCGGCCATGCTCGCTCCTCCCTGTCGCGCTCTATAGCCTGCACACACACCCTGCTTCTCCCTGTCTCGACGTCTTGACCACGCCCGCGTGCTCTACAGCCTGTTCACACGATTGATGCCATTGGATCCAGGTTCACAATCTTAAAGTTATGGGAGGCTGATGACAAAATAGTTTTTTTTCAAAAAAAACGCAGAAAAGATAAAGGGATTAGTCGGAAACGCCTCAGTTGGAGCCAGTGTTGAGGTAATAGATGCTCTTCCTAATCTGGAAATCGTGTCAATGCACAATGTGGTGTTTGGTTTCCCTACTGCCTGGTGCACTAACCTGCTCCACCTTATACTTAAAGCCGGTGATCCAATGAACGTGGAAAATTACCGTACTATTATGATTAGTCATATCATGGCTAAGCTTTTTGGCTCGATCCTGCAGTCTATTGTTAGCTCAAAAGCAGAAGCGGATGGTTTACATGCTCTTGGACAGGCAGGTTTCAGGACTGGTTATTCTACTACGGTTCATCATTGAGGAGGCTAAGCATCGTAAGCAACGGATTTATTGTTTCTTTGTAGATTTCCGCAAAGCTTTTGACTCTGTACCTAGACATCTTTTGCTTCAACGCCTGGTCTCACTTGGCTTTTCACAGGAGGTTATTGCTTCTATTACCACCTTATATGAGAGGGTTCTTGCTAGACTCAGAGACGGTACAGGATGGTCACCTCAGATATGCGGGACGATACTTTTTATTATGATGGACAACAGTTGGAGATAGTTGCCTCTTGCACTTACCTCGGAGTTCTCTTTTCTGGTCCTCTGCTTAGTTTTCGACCAACATCCACAGCTTGCCTGCGTAAGGGACAGTGCCCTTGTACAGATGGAGAGACTTGCCCCAGAGAGTGCCTGCAGTTGAGCAGCGATATGCTTGAGTACACTTGAGCCCGCGCAGGGAAATTGAGCGAACGACAACGTGAGACAGAGCAAGAGTTTACCTGTAACTGAGCTCTCCTAACACGATCTTAATCTAACACAAGTCTCAATGGGGCAACATACTTGTTTTTTTAATGTCTGGACACTTAGGACGTGTGACATTTAGAGGCTTCATGACTGATGAAGCTCAAGTGAACTGGAATGCGGTTCGTCTGCTCCTCGAGCCTGCTACGGATAACAGTGTCACTGCTGAGGAGGCGAATGTACAAGAACCAGTCCGCACGCAGCTCTGCATCGTCGTACTGCCTCTCGCTCTGAAACAGCGGATGCAGTATGTGGGCCACACTGTGAATGGGCCAGTGAAACTTGTCTCATCGTCGCTGCCACAAGTGCCTGATAGGCTCCAACCTGTGGACCAAACCATGTGGAGGCAACAATTACATACCATCGTGTTGCGGCAGCAAGACGAAAGAGAGTGCGAAATGGAAGTAAGGACGGTGAGACGGAAAAAAGTTATACCTGGCAGGGTCCAGCTCAGAACGCTGGAGAGACTCGCCTATGCGGTCCATGAACTCGTAAATGAGGCCCATCGTGCACCCCTCGCGATCAACGAGCCTCTGAACAGAGTAGATGGGGCGCATGACGTCCATCAGCTGCTGCATATCCACCCAGAAAGGCTCCATGAATAAGATGTCATGGAAGGCCAAGCCCTCTGGGGTCGTGGATAGGTCCATGGCGGTGAACTTTGCAGAAGTAGCCATGTGCCGCAAATCACCCTTGAGCTTGTGTAGCCGCTCAAGCATGATGAACTTGTAGGCGAAGCGGGTGCGAGCGGGCTTCTTCAAGTCGAGCCTGCATTGACAAACGGAATGAGAGACACACATGAAACGAGCAAAAAAAAAAAGAAGCATCTTGAACGAGCCAAAAAATAAGTAGCAGCTTACCTGCTGAATGTGCGGAAAAGGGCAGTCATGCGGTGCTTGCATGTGACGAAGTCCACAACCGCAAGTGCCCTCGTGAGAATCTCACTGACCCAAGGTAGGCGCCCGATGGAATGCAGGAGGAGGTCCAGTGAGTGTGCGGCACATGGAGTCCACACAATGGAGGGGTAGTCTGCCATAAGAAGCTCCCCCATACCGCGACAGTTGGACGCATTGTCTGTCACAACCGTTCGCGATACGTTCACACGATCAGTTCACAGCTTGGAAACACATTGCAATCAATCGAAAACTACGCATCAACATTAAGCAGTAAATGACCAAGCAACTAATGAAAGAAGATTATAACTGGACAACGCGCTGTGGCCCGACCTCCTCTATCGCTGCGCGAATGATGCCGTAAAATGTACTCGGCCGAATGCACTTTCCTGCCTCGGAGGCGTCGATGTTGCGCAACAACTAGAAATAATCACGTTGATGAGTGGACGTCTGCGACGATCAGTCCACCCATCAACCATGATGGAATAGCCGTATCTATTCCAAGCCTCATGTAGTGCGGCCAGTCTCTCTCTGACTGATGCAACCCGGTCCTGGAGCAAAGGGCCTCGTAGTGCGTCGGTTGTGGGTGGTGTGTAGCCGGGCTCGCAGACTGCAACTTTCGAGATAGCCTCTCGAAAGATGCGGGATGATGCCATGATAAAGGGGAGGTTCAGGTCATAGAACATCTGTGCTATGGTCCTGGTGGCCTCTCTGTTCTGCCCCTCTCTGAAAGATCCCGACATGGACATCTGTCTGGTGCCTCGGGATGTGGATGGCTGGGAGGATGTGGATGGACGATGCGGATCTGGAGGTGGTGGCATAGGTGCAGGTGCGGAAGCGGAGGATGTGGACGGGCCGTGCAGATCTGACAGTGATGACACAGGCGTACGTGCAGTAGTGGAGGCTGTGGATCCATGGGGAGTACTGGCGGAGGGGTTATGGTGGCTGTGGCGGAGGCGGAGGCGGTGGCGGTGGCGGGTGCGGATGCGACAGTGGGGATGGGGGCGGTGGCGCTGGGTGTACCGGGTCCGGGCGTTGGACGCGGACGCGGACGCGGGCATTCCGGCCCGGACCCCCATGTATATATATATATAGATTACATGTAGGATTGTATTCACAACCCTCTTGAAGGATTGTGAATGCCTAGGCCCACAATACATGGTAGTCGTGCACATCTACACGTGCACATCAACACTTGTCACAAAAATACTGATAGATCTACATCAACATCCCACCTCATAGCAAGAGTTTATCATCTCAAGTTAGCCGTTATTTTCCTAACCATGTACATAACATCACTCCAACTCAAAGCCAAAATATTGAACAGAATCTTGAGCACTCTTGGCTGGCTGTGCAAAAGCAGCTGATTTTTTGAACATCAGTTTTGAGGGCTTTGAATTGTGAAATGATTTGAATTGCAAATCATTCAAATCATTTTGGACTCTTGAGGGCTTGAATCTGGATCCAAAATGCATAGTCATGAGGAGTTAATCCACACTGCTTTTAACTTTCTGCTTTGATACAAAACTCTGAGTTTAACTATTATGATATTTACAGCAGGATATATTGAGTGAAGACTGCATACAAGGTATCGAAGTTCAGATCCAAGTGGATAGGACCCTATCAATGCAAGTTTTTTTTTAATCAGTTATCATGCTTAAGAGGGCAAAACAGATGTACTAGGAGGGTGTTCATTTTGAAGGGCGGGTATTGAGGTATCAGCATTTTAAAAAATCAATATAGATATTTGGAAAAGTTAAAGCAAGGAATTTTAACTTTTGTTGGAGATAATGTACTGGTAGTTATGTACTTGTTCAACCATGTCGGGCTGAGGGAATGTGAAAGCATTCAACAATTGGTTTTGGAGTACAGTAGATTTGTATGTTCTGAACTACTTCTTATCATCAAGCAAGAGCAAGATGATATTTCCTAATTTTTGTCGTGATTCCCTAGAAAAGTTCGTTGTTAAAGAAAGGAATTTCAGAGACTTCTAAGCGAATCGAATCAACTCATGGGAGTCAAACTGGGAGCATTGGAGGAGCTCCCACATTTGTTTGTTTGATGCTCATATGCTTGCTATGGCTTTTCTTCTTTGTATTTACATCTTCATCTGAGAGTTTCTTACAATAGATCAAGGATTCGAATAACCAATGCTCTTCTATTTCAGCAGTAGAGTGTTGACATGTGATAACGTTTTTTTGCGTTGCACAGTGCTCAGCCCTGATTTTAATCGCTGCTTTACTTGGAGTTGCTTGTCTGGGACTTCTTGCATTGTTGTGCATCGAAAAACGAGGAAGAGAAGCTATCACGAACGAGACTATCAAGCAAAGATCCGTTCGGGCAACTCTGAGAGCTTCTTTACCCGAAGAAATTTCCTTTCGCACACTGCGAAAAATCACAAACAACTTCAATCACATCCTTGGGGATGGTGGTTTCGGCTTGGTCTATAATGGTGAGTTCAAGGATGGTAGCAAAGTTGCTGTTAAAGTCTTGGATCGATCAATGAACCAAGGGGAGAAAGAGTTTAAAGCGGAAGTTGTTATGATGGCTACAACTCAACATATGAATGTTATGAGCTTAAGGGGCTTTTGTTCAGAGAAAACTCATCGCATCCTCGTATATGACTTCATGCCTAATAGTTCTCTTGATAAGTGGATTTTTAGACCATCAGGTAATTTTAGGTTTTGCACTTTTTTACTGGAATGGCTTTTGTAAGTTCGTTATCAGGTATAAACTCAAGTTTTGTACAGGCAAAAATTGTTAAAACCAGGTTGTAATTTTGCGATTCTCTTTCAATTCCTCCTAGTATTTTTTTAGTTTCCAGTGTTGGCTGAAACTCATTGCCTAGGTCAAATGAAGATTCCACTTATCATCTCATTTCACATACAGATGATCGAACTTGGAGACTCCCCCCCCCCCCCCACTCCCACCCAAATCTCCCTCTCTGTGGTTGTGTTCTCTAATGAACATGTTTCTGGGATTTTTCTTTCACTGCCATACAGTTGATATAGATGCTGCTTATTAACAGTCATGCACCAGGGTCCAGGATTCAACTATTTTGCGTTTAGATGCATGTGCACACATTTGTGAGTTTGTTCCCAGGGTAAAAATAACCCTGATTAAATGGGAAATGATAAATGGGAAATTGGATATGGGAAACACCATGTCGTCACAAAAGCAAACTAGTGCGAGCTAATTGCTGTAGCGCATGCGGAAAAGAGAAATTATGCTGAAGCATAGTTGGAGCGCGATTCTGAATCGCGATTCCGATTCGCGATTCGGGATTTTCCTAGAATTGTGTAGAATCAAATTTTTTTTTTTTTTGAAATTTTTTTAGGCAATATGGGTATCAGATGAAAGCTCTGATCGAGGGGATTATGATTGTGTAGTTTGCCGACTGTTTCGGGTGCGAAACACCAAAAAGTGTGTTTTCACTCGGGGAGTTGGAAGGCCAAATCATTGGGGGGCAACGCCCCCCAAACCCCCCACCGGGGGGTGGACCCCCTGTTTCTCAAGGGGCTACCCCCCCCCGAACCCCCCGTTTCCCGGGGGGCTACTGCCCCCCGAACCCCCTAGAGCTTCCGGCTATATAGACACTGTAGCTAAAAATGCCACCGCCCCCCTGTAGATAAGAATGGGGTCCAAATGCGCGCCGAGAAAGGCCCGATATTTATGCCCCCAACTGTATGTACATTGCACTCACATCTCAAGTGAACCAATTGCAAAAGTGATCATCATCCATACAGCTGATAGTCCAAACTGTAGCATTAACATTTACTGAAAACCAGAGCAAATGACAACCGGATAGCTACTGAAAATACGATCTGTTTGTGCCTCATCTACTGCACTTCTGAGAGGCAAAACGCTGGTTTGACCATTGATCCCCTAAAAAAATTTCAGGAATAAGCTATTTTTCCAATTTATTTATTTATTTATTTTTTTCGATTTTGGGTCGCGAATCGCGACCCGCGAATTGCAGACCCAGCGAATCGCGATTTGCTGCAACTATGTCAGCTAAAGTGAAATCAACAAGAGTCGTAGAAATTGTCAAATTTGGCCTTCAGAAAAATGATGTCTTCTGTTACGTTTCACCCGTAACACAGTTGGCAAAGATAAGAGTTTGGAGAAATATGTCTCCCCATGAAACAAGCTGGGGAAATCTGTTTCCTCATAACCATTCTTAAAAGAATGAAGCTGTTTAAAATTTAGAATATCAGTTAGAATAGTTCGAAACAATATTATATGGGTGTACTCAAAAGTTGTGTGTGAAGCAAGTGATAACTCAACAATCAATTTACAGCTGCTTGGTTTTTTTTTCTTGCTAGATTTCAAACGTTTCAATTTTAACGATACTCTGCTTTGTGTGAAAAAGGGAAACGTGGAAAGCTTGATTGGCCAGTGAGGTTCAGTATTGCAGTTGGCACAGCCCGTGGATTGACATATCTTCATGAAGAGTGCTCACAACCCATTATCCATCTTGATGTGAAACCAGAGAACATACTACTGGATGATGATTTCACTCCAAAAGTACGTCTTTTTATAAACATTTGAAAGGAACTTCATAGAGTTGTTTATCAATTTGTGAAAAGGTAGTACATTTCTTCTGATTGGCTAAGTTCTATGATCTTGCACTCTTGAAGAGCTGTTTAGAAGATCTGGCATTTTCGCAATTGAATGAAGATGTGTTTCAAACCTTGGACTGAGTTTCGACTCCAATCAGCTGCATAAATGAGAACATATAAGAGAAAAAAATCTAGGACTGAATATTCCAGAATAGTAGCGGCCGGCAATTTTATACTGTCATGAACTTAGTTGTGGGTGTGACCTGTATTAATATTAAAATTTTCTGACCTCATTTTAAGGCACTTATGGAATACTCACTTATTGTTGCAGGTTAAAAACACTTTGCGTTACTTTATGTATGTCGAGTCTTACCTTCGGTAGCATATTCCAACGTGCTGCATCTATTTCAAAACTCATGTTGTCATTTGGTTTCACTTTATATATGTTTAGAGGTTTGCAATAGCAATTTGGTGGCTGCCATCTGTTGCAACAGAGTCTTTTTCTGATTATGTACAGCAAAATTTTAGGAAAGCTTACAATGACATTCTAGTGATAGATAGCTGCAAATTATCTTCTAGAAGCCAAAGAGAATGTTTTCAAAAGAATGTGACGCATTCAGTGCACCAACACATGAGCAACAAGTGGGGAGCTTTATTCACTTCATGCTATGCGCCAATAATCAATTCAATCATTTCTCATTGTCTTTAGCAAATCATATATGGTGTTTCTTTGAGATGATAATGTTGCGGAATGTCAAAATACATTACATCTAGGAAGATACTGTAATAATAAATCAAAACGCTGTAGGGATCATGTGGCCTGATGCCCAAATGCTTGCAGCTTGCAGATTTTGGACTTTCAAGGCTTACATCAAGGAACCAAAGTCGAATTGTGACAAAGACAAGGGGGACACCAGGGTATCTGGCTCCTGAGTGGGTGCAGTGCTCGTGTATCACAGCAAAAGTAGATGTTTACAGCTTTGGAATGGTGCTGCTTGAGCTTGTATGTGGTCGAGAGGTGATTAACATGGGCTTGGGACCTGAGCAGTGGTACCTTCCAGCTTGGGTTGTTCACATGGTGGAGGAGGGAAGAACTTTAGATATCGTGGACCAGCTTATTTTGGAGGAAGTGCAATATTTTTATGAAGATCAGGTTAGAAGAACAATTGAGGTTGCTTTATGCTGCATACAGGAGGATCCGACCTTGCGGCCTAGGATGAGCAGAGCTGTGCAAATGTTGGAGGGTGTGGTTGAGCCCAAATCACCAGTGCCAACAAAAAGGATTGTTACAAATCTGTCATCCACAAAGCTGAAGGCAAAAATGAATGCTTATATGGATGCCATAGCAGAAGGGATCTCAGATATATCACTGGAAAATAGTGAAAGGAGTTCACAAGTATCAAGTGGGCAGAGAAGTGGACCTGTTTAATCTTCCCTACATACCCAACCATATAGTTCCAAATTTGGACTTCTGGAGGCTTGTCTTCTTTCCACAAATTTCTTAATGTGTTTAGCTGGTTATATTGAGGTGAGGGAATTCCCTCTGAAACTCCAGCTATGCTTTGGCACATGGCCAAAATACGAGTGAGTGTCCCTATGTTAGACATCTGGAAAACCAAAATTTCTGTTGCATGGATCTGTGATATTTATTTTACATAAATCTCTTGGGTCTGTACAAAGTCTTCATGAACCCCTTTTTAACCCAACGGTGTATATTTATGTTTTGGCTGAAAGGAATTGTAGACTCTTGAATGAGCAGACAATATCTTGGGTCAAAGATGCAGCGAATCGCAATTCGCTGGTTTCATGATTCTTGAATTGCAATTTTGCAATTTGTTTTTTTTTTACTTATCTTTGATTTTCTCTTGCTTTTGTACAGAGAATGAATTGGAGTCATGCAACCATCTTCGTCACTCCAGAACAAGCATTTTGCTATGGTTTAGTAGGGTTTGATATGATGCAAGGATTTGCGTAGGAATTACATGGATATGCTCATAGAAAATATAAAATCTTTGAACTTGGACATGAATTATCTCAAGGAGACAACAAAACCTAATAGGCGAAAGACGACAAGAAGAATGAACGGTTTTCATATATTGAATCTACAATTGAATTTACATGCCAAGTGATTGCCCTAATATTAAATGTACATTCTATAGAAACATAGGCCATGTGAAAAGCAAACTATTAGAGTTCTCAAAGCATAAGAGATCCTATAAGGAATGCCACGTAAAATGTAGTTGTGTTTTGATTTGTATAACCATGAAAATATTGGAAATGTTGAACTCAACCAGCCTTTTCGGCGCATTCCCTGAACAGCTGATAGTTCGAGACACACCATCGAACGGTTGAATAGCCAACGAATTGTCGAATGTCTACAAGCATTGAAACGAACTGTTGAGCACAAACTATCGAGCGATTCGAATTATCAAATTCGAAGCTTGGCAGTCGTGAGATATTAAATGTCATGCTCAGTCGTAGGCAACGTTACAAGAGTTAACACGTAGTTAGCTAATAGTTTAACGTAAAACCTCTCTTGTAATGACTAGCTATCTCATCTTTTTATTCCCTTTAGTGGAATATAAGTATGGGAACATAAATTAAAAGATATAGAGATGAATAGAGAGACAAAAAAGAGAGAGAAGTGTAAGAGAAGTGTGGCGCCGCACTGTGGACTCATTCTAAGAAAAGAAAATACAAAAGATGTTCTGTTCTTCCAGCAATGTTCGATATATGTATCTGATTGATTGTTGCATTGTCTGTGATTCGTATTAGCTTATCTAGTTCATGCAGTTTCGCATTACACAACATGCTTCTGCTAGCAATCCCCAACATGGTATCAGAGCGGGTTCATTACTATTATTTTATCCGTTTCCAGCCATCTTTCATAGTTTATCAAAAGGCTCTCCAGTGCCCATCCTCAACCACATTTCACGGAATTCTGACTCCGTTTGATATTCCAATTTCACATTTCCCACCTGGCTGTCCAGCGCATTTTTACAGCCTTCATTTTCACTTTTTCCATTTGTTGATTGTTGCCCTTTCTTAGTTGTGATAATATTGGTTTTAATAGACTAATTTGGGGTGACGACAAGAGTCCGCTCCCTCAAGTTTTCGTCTATTCCTTCCACTATCATTATGGCACATTCACCTACCCCGAGTGAAACTGTTCAGGAAAACTTATTCGATCAGTTTCGGCGCATGGATGAAAACCCTTTCTGGCCTCGTTCTTCGCTTCAATACAGTTATGATCGGCTTTCCTACTATGCAGTCACAGATTGATTCTTTACAGCCTCATGGTCCTGGAAAAGCTCCTGTCTTTCCTTCATTTGGGACTCCCCCTCCATTTGGATTTCCATCTTCTTCTCCTAGTTAGCCTGGTGGTGGACCGTTCATTCCACCTAATCCACCTCCTGGTTTCTTTCCACGTCCCCCAGTTCCTGACCCACACTTTGCTCGAGATTTTTGTGATAGGGTACAACTTGCTACCTATTCCGGTTTCTCTGACGGGAACTTATTAGAGAATTGGTTTGCTAAGCTTGACACATATTTTCAGATCTACCCTAAGACTGATCTTCAGAAGATCCAGTTGGCTCTTTACACTTAGATGGACGCGCCGCCATGTGGTGGCAAGTTTATCTAGCTGATCTTGATGGGGAAGGGCTGCATATATGGCATACCTTTCGCCGTGACCTCCGTCATGCTATGATTGATCCTCAGTGGCTCGACCGCCAACGTGATACATTCCGTAGTCTCACTCAGACCAATGACCTTGCTTTTTATACAGATCAGTTTATGGAGCTTTCTTATCTTTCACATGATCTACCGCCCACTGAGCTTATTTCTCGTTACATTGCTGGGCTTCGTGGTGCCTTACGTTACGATGTTTCTTCAATCCGTCCTCCCACACTTGTTGAGGCGATGTCTCTTGCCAGTACTTTACAACACAAGTACTCTGACACCCTTCCTTCCCGCTTCTCCCGACCCCATCCCTTCTGCTTCAGCTTTTCCCGCTATGTCCACGTCCTACACCTGCCCCTTCAGTTCCAGTTCCCTTGCATTGTGGACCCTCGACCTGCTTTTGTCCGACGTTACACGTCTGCAGAGTTCGCTGACCTTCAGGATCCTATATCACACAGTTTGAGCGAGTTGCCTGATTTACTTGAGATAGTTATTGGTCTATCTTGAGCTCATCATTGTATCCCATAGTGAGTCAGAGTCACATATACAAGTTCCTACTGATGCGGATTCACATATACTGGTTGCGGTTGATATGGTCCTTGATACTGACATAGCATGCTATGATCCTATTGATGATGCTGTTCCATGCTTTGATATTGTTATTGAGTACTTTGATGCTACTCGTGTTCCGAGCGCCATGCTATAGATGTTGTCGCCTATGCTCCTTATTTCGATATTATTCATGGGTCTACAGTTTCAGATGCTTTGGCTACTCCAGTAGATCTGCATATGCATACGGTTATTACATTTCATGATGGTCCTATTGTATACTCACTAGCTGATTTTGTTGATACCCGTCTAGATGAGTATGCGGTTCTTGCACCTACTCGTTGTATCACACTCACTCAATCAGAGACACAATAGCGAGATAAGATAACAAGAGATGTATATTGATGAAGTCAGATTCAGAGTTATAGAAATTCATTTTTGATCAATAGTTTCTTATTGTCTAAATTGTCTTAGGTTGTCACTTACTTCCCGCATATAATTTTCACACACATATTTCAATCAGAACTAATACTGTTCTATTAGTACATAGATCAGATACAATTTCGATTGAAGATACTGATATTAGTTTGATTTATTCAAACTTGCATCGTGTTCTCTGTGAAAGAATAATTACTATTTTTCCTACAAAGATATGGTGAAACTAGCTACATTGTCTTGCAATATTTGTTGTTGAAATTGTACTAGAATTCTTGGCTGGATTTGCTGATGGAAATGAATCTATTGGAGGCTCATTTATCACTCATATCATGATCAAGTCATCAAGTATTGATGATATCTTATGGCAAGATGGAGATGAGGCTTGTTCATTGATTTTCATGGAGGATACATATCAAAGAAGGGACAAAAATGGAGGAGACATGCAAGCATTGGATGATAACTATCATTTATTGTTTGGTTACTATTATTTTTCAGAGAGTTCAAAGTTTGAAGCATGGAGGAATCATTACATTTACATTCTATTTGGTTCTTCATGTTCTAGTTACATCTTAATGTGTAAAATTGATGTAAGAAATAGTGAAACATCCAATTTGGATACTATTCTCTATATCAATTATGGAAGTTACTATAAAAACATATAAAGGAGGTCTATACTTAGGATGAAATCATTCTTAAGATGGATCAAAGTTGTGTGATAAAACTAGTTGAAGAGGGAGTGTGAAAAAATTGTCAGCTAGTTTTGTTTAGTTTTGTTGGTTTATTGGCCTTTTTGGAGGTCAACGTAGAAATAGATTCATACTTGTCAGTAAGGGTCTAAATAGTGGTTTTATTAATTTTGGCAAGTAGATAAGTGGACGAGGTCAGAATTTGGACCCATTCTAATTGGCTATATAGGTACATTGCATCTAGACTAGATTTCATAGGTTTTTGATGAAGTATCTAGAAGTTTTTATATTAGGTCAAGTTTGGGGGCAAGTGTCCAAATGACATTTTGGAAGCTATA